>CM035181.1:16687337-16697348 GCA_020233015.1 Callinectes sapidus
TATATATATATATATATATATATTTAATGATAATAATAATAATAATAATGATAATGATAATAATAATAATAATAATAATAATAATAATAATAATAATAATAATAATAATAATAATAATAATAAAATAATAATAAGAAGAAGAATAATTATGATAAAAATAACGGATATAGGCGAAAGATGTTAAGTCAGAGAAACGACAGACCGAAAAAAAAAAGAATTTTTTAAAAAGTAAATCAGAAAATATGATTAAAAAATATTGGCTAATGGAATCCATGATTAATATAGAAATATTCATCAATGCTAGTACGGAAAATAATCTAATGAAGAAATACCTCAATCTCTTTAAAAATACAATATTAGAAAAAAACCTTCACGTAAGAAAGTATTTATAACGCTACGGACAAGAACTAATGCAGAAATATACTTGAATCTCTCATTCTCTCTATGTATAAAGCTGATAGTATTAGAGAAAATCCTTGGTCTATAAAGTTATTGATTCGCACTTACAATACTAATGACGGAAGCTGATTCAGAGATAAGAGGCACCGTATTGTACCTCGCATAGATATCACAGTCAGAGTAATGCGGCACGTTCCCTTTAATGGCCGAGGTCGTGGTGTGCGGCTCAGTTATCAAGGTTACATGTTGCGTATAAATATTTGCATACATGTAACAGTAGGTTACTGTACTTTCTCTTTAATGGTCAGGACTGTGTTATGTAGACTGCGAGTTTTTTTTCTGAATTATCTTGTAGTAGTAGTAGTAGTAGTAGTAGTAGTAGCAGCAGCAGCAGCAGCAGCAGCAGCAGCAGCAGCAGCAGCAGCAGCAGCAGCAGCAGTAGTAGTAGTAGTAGTAGTAGTAGTAGTGGTGGTGGTGGTGGTGGTGGTGGTGGTGGTGGTGGTGGTGGTGATAGTGGTGGTGGTGGTAGTTTGCAGTATCGAAGGGGTGAAAAACTCTCGTAAGTCATCTTCCTACTTATAGAATGAGGCAAGCAAACCAGACAGGCTCGTGCAGTGGTAGCGGTCCATGCTTGTATCACACAGTGGGAGTACAGAGTTATCTTTCCTCTTGAGTGACAAGGCGAGTGTTGGCAGGGCGTCTATACATAGCTACCAGTCAAGGGCCCCACGTCTCATCCGTCATGATGTACTTGTGTTTTCTGCTCAATTCTTCGCGTGTTAATGACAATACTTAACTTGTTTTATAACACATCCATTAAGAATAAGTTATCATCGTAAACTGTGTACAATCTTTAAGAGTGAAATTAAACAGAAATCGAGGTAAAGCTTCGTACATTCCACAGATATGAAGGTATTAGTACGAAGCGTATGATAAAGACCTATAAATACTAAATCAATTTTCACATTAACAATCATGCGATAAAAAAAAAAAAAAACCGTTTATCATCGTAAACTATAAACTTTAAGTATTAACGAGAATGTAGTAATTACACTGATACCGCTGGACTGAAAAAGAGAGAAAAGATACCGTAGAAGAAAAGATACCATAAAAGTTAATGGTTCAATACAATCACACGCATCGTAATACACCGACCCATAAAAGCAAACAACAGTCATCGCACAAACAAACATGCGATGAAGAGAGAAGAAACACTTGAGACTTTACCCTTGACTGCAGGGAAGCAAACAAGCAAGCACACACACTTCTTTCTGGTTTAAGTTGAGCGCCAGCCGAGTCATTCGATCCATCCATACAAACAAACTGTCATCACACAACCAACACCTAATGAAGAGGGAAGAAACACTTGACACTTTACCCTGGACTGGAAGCGAGTAAGCAAGAACACACACTTTGCACCCGAGTTATTAATATTAATAATTTAATTCATATAGACAAACAATTGCCATCACACAAACCAACATGTCATGAAGAGAGAAGAAGAAACACTTGAGACTTTACCCTGGACTGCAAGCAAGCAAGAATACATACCTAGCATTGGTGCAAGCTGAGCGCTACCCGAGTTATTCCATCCATCATAAAGATCCATATCAACAAACAAGTGTCATCACATAAATCAACCTGCAATGAAGAGAGAAGAAACACTTGAGATCTGTATTCAGAAACGCTTTGCTCTCTCCTCACGACCATTTTTCAAGGCACTAAAGCTAACTAACGGAGTTTTGAATTCAAGAGTGTTTTTCCAATTAATAATGTATAAATCTTGTCACTGTCTCTATAACCTTAAAAACACCATTAAAAAACTCGTGTCCATTAAAATAAAACCTTTTGAAATAGAGATGGTGAAGCACAGAAGTATTTGAGAATACGAGCCTGAGACTTTACTCTGAACTGCAAGCAAGCAAACAAGAACACACACTTTGTACTGGTGTAAGATGAGTACCACCCGAGTCATTCCATCCATCGATCCAAGGCTTTCATTGTCGCTCTCTATCAAGGCGTAGCGTGGCACGAGCATGTCCCAGATGCCCCCTGCAGGCACACACGGTCTGCTTCCTAAACACGGGTTGCAGCGTCTAACCCGGTGACGAACGCAGCGGCGGACCCCACGATAACTCAACGCGCTGCTGGGGCGACGCTTGATGAGACGCTTACAAGCATTATAAAGTCAAAATAATACGTCTCTTCCCTTGTGTGTGTGTGTGTGTGTGTGTGTGTGTGTGTGTGTGTGTGTGTGTGTGTGTGTGTGTGATGCCCGTATTCTTAACACTTTGGTCTCTCACCATCACTATTTTCCAAAGGTTCTAGTTAAAGGTAGTCATGTTTTAAGGATATTTTAATGGTTTTGGTGATGGATTTTTAATATTTATAGTTCATTATAAGGAGAAACTGTCTTGAGAACACGGGTACTCGTCGCTGTGATCCTGCAAAATTGTGGTGAGAGAGCAGTCTTTACGAATATGGACCTGTGTGTGTGTGGTGGTGGGGGGAGGGGGGGGGGGCGGAATTAAGACCTTTGGAAATATTTGGTGTTTTTACTGTTCTGGTCTGCTTTTCTTGATTTTCAGAACGCTATATAAAAGGAATTATTTACGGGGGCAAGGAGAAAATGGAATGAAAATATGAGGTTTATTCTGTCTTTTTTCTAACTCACGTAAAATGTCTAGAGAGAGTAGCCCAAAAATTATTAAGAGTCGTGAACAATAACCGCGAGAATCGTTAAATACTTCACAGGGAAAGTTGACGAAGCACTGTGGAATATCTGTACCTTCTAGTCTAGTATTAATTAGACATGGATGTGCACAGTGACGGAGAGAGAGAGAGAGAGAGAGAGAGAGAGAGAGAGAGAGAGAGAGAGAGAGAGAGAGAGAGAGAGAGAGAGAGAGAGAGAGAGAGAGGTAAGAGGGGAGAGTAGCGACGATATAGTGTTCCTTTTTTTATTCTTTACTTTTGGTGTGGAAAATAGAAGTTGCTGGTGTTACTTCTGTTTCTTGTTCTATTTTTTACTTCATCTTTCTAATGTACCTCTCCCTTTCCCTCTCTGTGCCCCACCCCCTCCCTTCTAACACGACACCCCTGCGTTACTCGTAAGGTGGGGTCGATAATATAATGGAGTGCCTCCCTCTAGCCCCCCTGACGCCCATTAACACTCGTCCCCCTCACCTCGCTCCCCCTTCATAGGATTCCAACACTTCCACGCAAGCTTGCCTCACTCCCTCCCTTCATTCCTGCCTCCCGCCCTTCCTTCCTTCTATTCGCTCTCCTCCCTCTCTCCCTTCTCCCCCATCCCTCGTGTTATTATGATTATTACTGTTAGGTATTATTTTGCAGGTGGTGGTGGTTGTAGTAATAGTAGTGGTAGCAGCAGTAATAGTAGTGACGTGTATGCAAAGTGGATAGTAGTAGTAGTAGTAGTAGTAGTAGTAGTAGTAGTAGTAGTAGTAGTAGTAGTAGTAATAGTAGTAGTAAAAGTAGTAATAGCAACAATAACGTACACAGTTGAAACCACATTTGAGTCCACCGACCAAAAACAAACTATAAGAACATTAACAACGGAAACGCTTGGTGGTCTAGTATTTTTCTTTTATTTTTTTATCTGCCTCCCCTCCCATTACGAGCAGGCGGAGGCAATAAAGCGGGGCATCATCCACGTGGAATAGGTACCGTTGCCTCGTGCTTGTTTCCTTTTCATCAGGATTCAATGGAGGTATATTAAGGGAGAGAGAATCGCGAAACAATGAGGAGACGGAAAACACACACACACACACACACACACACACACACACACACACACACACACACACACACACAGATACCGAACACAAAGCTATCGGTGCATCATCAGCAGCTGCCGAACACATCAAAATAATAATGAAACTGAAAAAAGAGGAGAAAGGTTCGAGATTACTGCAAACAAACCAACCCTTTCGCTCTCTCCATCTCTTTCTTTCGTTCTTTCATCACTCCTACCATCACAAAAAAGCACTGTCTTCTTCCCTATCCATTCTCTGCATCTCCTGAGCCCAGCGCATCAAAATAATGATAAATCCGAAAAGAAAAGTTTCAAGATTGGTGCAAATAAACCCACCCTTTCGTTCTCTCTCTCTCTCTCTCTCTCTCTCTCTCTCTCTCTCTCTCTCTCTCTCTCTCTCTCTCTCTCTCTCTCTCTCTCTCTGTTTCTTTCTTTCATCAATCCTGCCATCACAAAAAACAACACTCCTTACCATCTATCTATTATCTGCTTTCTTTCATCTCATTCTTAGCTTACATCCCTTCTACCCTTCTCTTTCTATTTATATCGAGAGGGAAGGGGAACATGAGAAGAGGAAAAGAGAGTAAGAGAAAGAAAGGAAAACGTTGATGGTTGAGTCTTTACCCTCCGACAGGTTTTTTCTTTTTATCCTTTCCAGTAGGCTTTCTTTCCTCAAATCATTTCTTTCAACTCTTTCGTTTTCATGTGGAAAAGGAAAGCGAAGAAAAAAAGCCCCGATATAATTTTGTATTGAGTTCTTCCCTATGACGCTCTAGTTTTTTCTTTGAACTCACAGAATCACCAGTTATTTTTTATTCATTTATTTATTTATTTTTACGTATATAGGAGAGGGAAAACGGCCAAGGACAACAATAACTGTGAAGAGGACCACTGAGGCGCCGGTCTCTATATAAGCATATCTTAGGATAGTATTGGAGTATTGCAGTAGGTACAGTCACGTACATGTATATAAGCAGTCTTGGTAAGACCAGAAAAAAAGGCTGTAGCTGTCTCTTTCACCTTTGAATTTCTTTGTATTCTGATTGCTCCTCACTTTCCCATCTCTACTTTTTTTCCTGTCTATCATCTCTTTATCATGAAACGTTTCTTCTTCCAATGACTTAATTTATGTAGATTTTTTGTCCTTTTCGTTGGGGTTGCTTTGAGAGGAGTAGGAGGAAAAGAAGAAAATATCAATCGCTCTGGTTCTTCTTCCCCTTTGGCTTCTCATCCTTATCCATCTCTCTCACTCACAGAAATGAGAAGATATGAATATTGCACATCGCCTTTCTCTCTCTCTCTCTCTCTCTCTCTCTCTCTCTCTCTCTCTCTCTCTCTCTCTCTCTCTCTACATTTCAATATTACCTATTGATATCTATTTCTCCTTTGGGGTTATAAATCTTTTTTCCCTATCTCTATCCCTATCCCTATATTATTTCACCATCGGCCTCATAGTATTGTATAACATTCTTTCACCACCCCCTCACACACACACACACACACACACACACACACACATACACGGTATTCTTTTATTCTTTTTACTGGTAAACTGAGGAACTTCGAGTCTGCTTCTATATTTCCTCTTCTCTTTTGAGTAAGTGAGGTTTCAAGTTACTTCTGAAAGTTTTCTTTGTTTTGTTCTTGGATTTTCCTCTCCAGAAACTGGCAGATTCTTATTTTTGTACAATTTTTTTCTTATTTTCGAACTATTTTAGTTGCTCTATGCCAGAAACCATCATGTATAGAAAAATGCTCGGTCGTTTTGCGATTGCAGAACTTAAGTGACTTTTAAATCAGATTAATCATTTTTAACATGCTGGACTGCTAGTGGTGGTGGATTTCGAGAGGGGAGGAGATAAAAAAAACAATTATGTTAATTAGACCACGTGTACTGGAAACAATGCTGAGGCTCTGGGAAAAAAAAACGGAAAAATAAAAAAAAGTAAAATAAACAAGGAAAGAACAAAAGAGGAAACAGGAAAAGTTTTAAAAGTAGTGAAAATAAAAATGGAATATTATTGGTGCGAAAATAAACTTGCTGAAAGGATATGAGAATGTAGTGGATCCATCTATAGTACGTACAATAGTGTTAGGAGAAAAGCGTGTGCGTGAATGTGACTGTTAAAAGAGTGAATATGAACAAATAAATGAAAGAATAAACAATGTGTGTATGTGTGTGTGTGTGTGTGTGTGTGTGTGTGTGTGTGTGTGTATGTGTGTGTGTGTTTACAATCATCTAATTTGCATATGGAATCAGTAACACATGTATAGACTCGAAACTTCTGTACGTATGAATGTATGTATGTATGTATGTATGTATGTATGTATGTATGAAAAGCGCTAGTGTTATTAGCAGTGTATGGGAGAACGTATTTATCAACTTTGCACTCTGGCGAAGTATAGACTCATACACTACATGAATTTGCCCGTATCTCTCTACCATTGGTTGCTTCGTCCTGCTTCCTAAAAAGCACTAAATCCCTCACAGACTTGCTTCCTAAAAATCACTAAATCCCTCACAGACTTGCTTCCTAAAAATCACTAAATCCCTCACAGACTTTCATTGTTTTATTCATCTCTTGACGTCACAGGAACTTAACCTTACTCTCAAACGCCTTCTTTCGGTTTCCTTTTCATTAGACTGTTATGGATGTTGTTTCGGAGATACGACGAATTTCAAGAGTGTTTTCACGTCTCAGGTGATAATTTAACCAGGAATTTGCATAACCAAAGAGATAAAACACACATGAGATCCCAACTTTTCATCTACATGTCCTTTGAAGATGATAAACAAAGACCGAAGCGTTAAGAAGACAAACTTTGCGTCATAAGGCGTTCCAAATGAATATCACTGGCTCTCTGTTGCCATGGGTATGTTGCAGCAGTTCAGTGGTTCTGTTTGCAAGGGTTAGCTGGATCAGTGTTTCATAAATAGACTGACTGAGGCAAGGCGTCAGAGTAACCGTATCTTACTTTCGAAAGGATACACCAGTTGAGTGTGTCCTAGATTGATTGATTGATTGACTGCTATATTGACTGATCGAGCCATGGCACAACGGCAAGAGTCTTATGGGACTGTCATGATTCACAAGCTGGAATGCTATTTCTGTGTTTCCCTCGTCTAGTGATTTATCACCAAGTACGACTGGCTGGCCAATATACTGTTCCTGGCCCGGATCGGTCGCTGTCCCCAGACTTGCTGGACGGTCCACATTCACGTATTGGAAATAACAGTAAAAGGAAAGTGTTGGTGGGCGGCGGCGGCTGTGGTGGCTTTGTGCTGTCCAGTTGTAGGACATCTGGCGCTGTTTACTGGCGAGCATTGCTTACCGCCGCGCTCCTCAACTGTGCCAGTCAAAGCACGGTGCTGATGGCGGAATAGTCCTCAAGTTTATCTGTCTATTTCCATTTTGCTCTCTCTCTCTCTCTCTCTCTCTCTCTCTCTCTCTCTCTCTCTCTCTCTCTCTCTCTCTCTCTCTCTCTCTCTCTCTCTCTGTCGTAACAATAAAGGGATCGCCCCGCCCACCGCCGCCTGGCTCTCGGGACGCCGCGGATGCCGCTGACTCACACATCCTTGTTCAACACAGGCCCGTGACGCGGCCCACCACCACCACCACCACCACCACCCATACAACGATCGATGATGGCGGTGGTAATAAAAGTAATATTAATGACGATGATAGTAATAGTAATAATATATTGTTTCCGTGCTGAAAGACACGAACAAAAATTTCTTGTACGCAAACGTCCTAATTCGAGACGGATTTGCTGAGTAAAACATGGATTTCGATGCTGCTACATGAACATTAAACCTGCGGCTTCAGTAATGCATCTCGCAATTGAAGTGTAAAACGTCTTTCGTGATCTGGAGAGAGAGAGAGAGAGAGAGAGAGAGAGAGAGAGAGAGAGAGAGAGAGAGAGAGAGAGAGAGAGAGAGAGAACAAACGGACAGATGTGTGCTATGATGAATAATAACTTGTTCGTATATATGTCTTCCCACCAAGATCGTCATCAACTTAAATATAACCACGCAATAAGAATACTGCATGACACGTATGGCTATGTTGTCACTGTGGAGTTTACGTCGCCTGTTGTCCGCGGCAATCTCCAGCTATAATGAGCCAGCCTCAGTGGGAAGAAAGAATGACACGTCCCCTCCCTCACCCTGCTCCCGCGCGTCACAGCTACCACCAGCATCGCCACCATCGCGCCGCCGCCTCCCCATGGTCAAAACAACGCCAACGTAACAACAACCACTATGCATTATGGTGCTTGGATCCTTATCACACAGGCAAATCACAGACTTGTATTATGGCGTGCTTTGGACTCTCTCTTTGTAAGGACACTTTCAAAAGCCACAGAGAAGAGACGATGAAGCAGTTTCTCTCGGATGTTTTTTCCCTCATAGTAATGCAGAACTCCTATTTAAATGTTACTGGAATCCTGAAAATATACTTGTAAACTGATACAGAAAACTTATCTCTCTTATTTGCAATTTCATCTTTTTAACATTCTTCCTTTCACAATATCATTTTCGTCTATCTTTACTTTATTCTTTTGTAATGTTTTATTTCATCGTTATTCCCAACGCTAACCTGTGTGAAATAACTGAGATGTGGTGCCAAACCATTCTGGAAGAAATATATCCCACACAACCTGCATCCGTGACTGCCTGCCTGCTTGCCTGCTTAGCTTTCCTTTCCGCCTTGGCCTCCGCGTCCTGCCAGCAGCGGGACATAACAGCGGTGGTCGTGATGGCGCCCTAACGCAGTGTGCGTCACAAGTCCCACTCACGTGCATGGGACGCAGCATGACTCAGGTTTCTGGAAGGAAGCTTTTGGGAGGCAGCCAGAAAGATGCAATCACTCACCGGAGAGTGCGTGTAGGAATCTTGAGACACTTATGCAGAAGAGAGGTGTCCACCTTTTATTTGATATGAGTCACGAATATTCCCTGGCATATCTGTTCGGGATATTGGAAGTGAACCTTAGGGGAGCAGCCAGAAGGATGCAATCACTCGGCAGACAGACTAGGAGACTTGGGACACGCATGCAGAACTGAAGTATCCAGCTTCTACAAACTGACTTGACTCACGCACGAATTTTCACTCGCCCTCAGTCCAGGATATTGAAAGGGATGGTCTGGGAGGTGCCCAAACGGATGCATTCACTTAGCAGAGAGTGAGAAAAGAAGTCCTAAGATATTTGTACGGCTATGCAGAACAGAGGTGCACTGCTTCTATTAGCCTACCTTAACTCGACGTGTAGATTAGTTTTAGTGTTCAGGTACCTCCCTTGGGAGTGTATGTGATGGGGCACAGGATACAAATCACGGTTCACGAGTCAACGGTACAAATCATGGTGCAAGTTACTGTACAGGAGTAGCCACGTTACAAATCACTGTACAAGTCACACGATAACACTTACACTGTTTTTTTTTTTATGTAACCGGGAGGAAGCTGTCCAAGGGCAACAAAAACAATGAAAAAAAAAAAAAAACACTAATATGCCAGTCCCCTTAACGGTTCAAAGAATTAGTCGAAAGTCAGGGACTAACGTTTTGAAACGTTCCTCTTAAATAAAGTCAAGTCATCAACTCTAACATTCTTATAATATTCAGGTCAACAGTGAAAAGGGAGAAATATAATATGAAGAAAATTACCCATTTTTCTTCTTTTTTCTTTTTTCTTTGTCCTCCTATACTTCCATTTTGCCATTCTTTACAACATGTCTGCGTTCCCAAGGTCAATTTTGTAGCGCAAGGAAAGACGATAATTGGCTCAGTTACTCAAAATTGGATCTTGTTATAATTAAGGATAATCTCGAGCCGTGTAGGGA
>CM035181.1:16709547-16717047 GCA_020233015.1 Callinectes sapidus
ACCACCACCACCACCACCACCACATAAAAACGCATTTCCTACCACAATTACACACTTACGATTACTTACACCCCGCCACAATTACACATATATAATCGTCACGTATGTAATTAGAGAGATAGTTAAGAATTACACACGAATTATAGTGAAATTAAGGGAGAATATTTCAATTTTTGCTCTGTCAGACTGGAATGGCGGAGAAAGAGGAAGGACTATTGTAAATGAGATAAACTGAAACAAACGCCATTTTCACCATTATAGCGCAATATTAAGGGATAAATACTAAATAAAAAGATACGTAGAAATAAATTACCTATACATTGACATACCGCAAGACTAGTTTACGATCTTAATAAAGGAGAAAACCGGAAAACATTAGTACCACCAGTAAATTTTAAGGCAAACTAAACTATACCGAATAATCCCAAACAAACCTCATTTACACCCCGAAACCCACAAAATCCAGCATTATACCCTTAACAAAAAACACGTAAAAAAAAAAACCCTTTAAAACGAGCCATAGAAACCCCAAAATAGTCTTGAAACAACTAAGAAAACCCCAAAAACCACCTCACTATCGGGGTTTGAAGGGGCCATTACCCAGCTGACGTGGCTGATGTAAACACAGAGAAGCAGTATTCTATCATGGGTCGTTTTTTCACCCTAATCACCCACCTCACCCTGCTGGCGGCCACCCTGGGGGACGAGCACACCCACACGGTAACACCCTTCACCCTATATCTCCCTGGGGCCCCAAATAAGGGAGGAAATAAGGGAAATAAGGGAGGGACGGGACAACTAGCCCCTTCAGTGCCGGGTCTCAGAAGGGTGACATATTTAAGGGTGTGTTTTAAGGGTTTGTCCGGGATTTTAAGGGAGTTTTAAGGGTGTAAAGGGGGAGATTAAGGGCTCAAGGGGTAGTGTGGTTAAGGGAGGGCGGCGGTGTGCTGTGGTTAATGTGGTAGACAGTTGTGTGTGTGTGTGTGTGTGTGCGTGTGTGTGTTGTACCCCAGGGAGAGAGAGAGAGAGGGGGGGGCGGGGGGGTTAAGGGAAATTAAGGGAGAATCAGGGTTAATTTAGGTCTGTCAGGGGAAAAATGCCTAAAAATGAGTGTATATTTGTGTTATTGTCATTATTGTTGTTTTGTCTTGTTATGTTTAAGGTATAACACACACTCTCTCTCTCTCTCTCTCTCTCTCTAAAAAAAAAAACCTTTAAAACCCCATTCAAAATTAAATAAATAACCTCTTCTTTGCATTGAAACTACCTAAACTACAAAAAATATCCTAAAAACACCCTATATTCAACAAAAAATACAAAAACACCCTTAAAAAACTAAAACCATCCTTAGAAATCTTAAAACACTAAAAAAAACACCCTTATAAATCCAAAAATGAACCTAAAAACACATTAAAAAACAAAAAACTACCCTTAAAAATCATAAAATACCTTAAAAACAACCCAAAACCCTAATAAACCTAAACAAAAACCACAAAAATCACCCTTAAAACAAAATAATCACCCTTCCTTATTCTCCCTTATTCTCTCCCTGAAGTACAAGGACCATGACAATGAACACTGTGGGGCCGTACCATAAAACACCCTTAAAAAACCTAAACAGCACAAAAAACACCCTTAAAACATAAAAACACCCTTAAAACAAAAAACACACCCTTAAAAAACACAAAAAATACCCTTAAAACAAAAAACACCCTTAAAACAAAAAAAACACCCTTAAAACAAAAAACACCCTTAAAACACAAAAACACCCTTAAAACACAAAAACACCCTTAAAACACAAAAACACCCTTAAATAAAACAAAAAAACACCCTTAAAACACAAAAACACCCTTAAAACACAAAAACACCCTTAAAAACACAAAAAACACCATATTAATCACCCTTCCTTATTCTCCCTTAATCTCTCCCTCACAGTACAAGGACCATGAAGAAGTGGTGCTATAGATGAACATAAAACACCCTTAAAAAACCTAAACAGCACAAAAAACACCCTTAAAACACAAAAACACAATAATCACCCTTCCTTATTCTCCCTTATTCTCTCCCTCACAGTACAAGGACCACGAGGAGGTAGTGCTATGGATGAACACAAAACACCCTTAAAAATCTAAACAAAACACAAAAAACACCCTTAAAACACAAAAACACCCTTAAAACAAAAAACACCCTTAAAACAAAGAACACCCTTAAAACAAAAAAACACCCTTAAAACACAAAAACACCCTTAAAACAAAAAAATACCCTTAAAACAAAAAACACCCTTAAAAATCTAAACAAAACACAAAAAACACCCTTAAAACACAAAAAAACACCATATTAATCACCCTTCCTTATTCTCCCTTATTTTCTCCCTCACAGTACAAGGACCACGAGGAGGTAGTGCTATGGATGAACACTGTGGGGCCGTACCACAATCGGCAAGAGACTTATTCCTACTTCTCCCTGCCGTTCTGCGTTGGCCCTAAGAGCAAAATATCCCACTACCACGAGACTCTGGGCGAGGCTTTGCAGGGAGTCGAATTAGAGTTCTCGGGCCTCGATATTGACTTTAAGGGTGCGTTGGAGTGTTTAAGGGTGTTTAAGGGTGTTTTGGGGTGTCTCGGGGGTGTTAGGTTAGCTTTGGTTTGGTTAGGCTAGGTTAGGTTAGGTTAGGTTAGGTTTAAGGGTGCGTTAGGGGTGTTTAAGGGTGTTTTGGGGTGTTTAAGGGTGTTTTGGGGGTGTTTAAGGGTGTTTTGGGGTGTCTCGGGGGTGTTTAGGGGTGTCTCGGGGTGTCTCGGGGTGTCTCGGGGTGTGTTGGGGTGTGTTAGGTTAGGTTAGGTTAGGTTAGGTTAGGTTAGGTTAGGCTAGGTTAGGTTAGGTTAGGTTAGGTTTAAGGGTGCATTGGGGTGTTTAAGGGTGTTTAAGGGAGTGTTGGGGTGTTTAAGGGTGTTTAAGGGTGTCTAAGGGTGTTTAAGGGTGTTTTGGGGTGTCTGGGGTGTCTCGGGGGTGTCTGGGGGAGGTTAGGTTAGGTTAGGTTAGGTTAGGTTAGGTTTAAGGGTGTTTAGGGGTGTTTAAGGGTGTTTAAGGGTGCGTTGGGGTGTTTAAGGGTGTCTGGTGGGGAGTTAAGGTATTTTCAAACATTTCTGTCGTTTACTATCACTATTTTCTGTTAGTTTAGGTTAGATTAGGTTAGGGTGTTTTTAGGGTTTTAAGGGTGTTTTTTAGGGGGTTTTTAAGATAGTTTGAGTTTTTTTTAAGTGGTTTACTTTTTCATTTTTTTTTATTTTTAGAGTTTTTATCATTGTTTTTGTCTTTTTAAGGGTTTCAAAGTTTTTTTAGGGTGTTTTTTGTGTTTATTATTTTATTAGGGTTTTAAGGTGGTGGTGTGTTTGTATGGGGTTAGGTTAGGTTAGGTTAGGTTAGGTTAGGATAGGTTAGGTTAGGTTAGGTTAAGTTACATTAGGTTAGATTAGGTTAGGTTAGGTTAGGTTAGATTAGGTTAGGTTAGGTTGGGTTACGTTAGGTTAAGTTAGGTTAAGTTAGATTAGGTTAGGTTAGGTTAGGTTAGGTTAGGTTAGGTTAGGATAGGTTAGGTTAGATTAAGTTAGGTTAGGTTAGGTTAGGTTAGGTTAAGTTAAGTTAGGTTAGGTTAGGTTAGGTTAGATTAGGTTAGGTTAGGTTAGGTTAGGTTAGGTTACGTTAGGTTAAGTTAGGTTAGGTTAGGTTAGGTTAGGTTAGGTTAGGTTAGGTTTGATCAGGTGTGTGTGTATGTGATAGATAGAGAGAGAAGGAACGTTATAAATGCATCTTAACATATATAAACACCACTAACAACCCTCTCTCTCTCTCTCTCTCTCTCTCTCTCTCTCTCTCTCTCTCTCCCCAGATGACATAGCGAAGACCCCATACTGTGAGGTGGAACTCGATGAAATGCGCCTTAAAACATTCATATATTCCGTCAAAAATCACTATTGGTATCAAATGTACATCGACGACCTGCCTATATGGGGTATGTGCGTTTGTGTGTGTGTGCGTGTGTTTGTGTGTGTGTGCGTGTGCGTGTGTGTGTGTCATATTTTTTCTCTTGTTTTTTTAGGTTTTCTTTCTTTTTTTCTCTCTTTTAATATTTGTGTGTGTGTGTGTGTGTGTGTGTGTGTGTGTGTGTGTGTGTGTGTGTGTGTGTTTTAATTTATATTCTTCATATTTTTTGTCTTGTTTCTTTAGTTTTTCCTAGTTTTTTCTCTCCCTTTTTTTATATATTTGTGTGTGTGTATGTGTGTGTGTGTTTTAATTTATATTCTTCCTATTTTTCTTCTTGTTTCTTGCGTTTTTCTCTCTTTTTTCTCTCCCTTTTTTTAAATATTTATGTGTGTGTGTATGTTTTATATTTCTATTCTTTGTGTTTTTTTATCTTATTTCTTTTGTTTATACTTTCTTTTTTCCTCTCTCTATTTCCTTTGTCTCTTATTATTTTTGATTTATTTATATATTTATGTGTGTGTGTGTGTGTGTGTATGTTTTGTTTATATTAACCTAACCTAACCTAACCTAACCTAATCTTCCTCCCTTCCTTCCTCCCTTCCTCCCTTCCTCCTTCCCACCCCTCCCTTCCCACCCTTCCTCCCTTCCACCCTTCCTCCCTCCCACCCTTCCCCCCCACGCCCCCCCCACGCCCCCCCACGCCCCCCCACCCCCCCCACCCCCCCAGGCATAGTGGGCGAGGTGGATGAGGCCACTGACACCCACTACATCTGGACGCACAAGAGGTTCGATTTGGGGCACAACGGAGGTCAGATTGTGGACGTTAATTTGACCTCTGAGGTGCGGCAGAAGCTTGAGCTGGGGGCAAAGGTCAAGTTCACCTACGAGGTCACCTGGAAGTCGTCCCAGGTCAAGTTCGAGGACCGTTTTGATAAATATTTGGACCCGAATTTCTTCCAGCATAGGGTGAGTTGGTTAGGTTAGGTTAGGTTATTTTTTAGTGTTTTAAGAGTGTTTTTAGGGTTTTTAAGGATGTTTTTGGGGTTTTTAAGGACGTTTTCAGGGTGTTTTTAGAGTTTTTAAGGGTTTTTGTAGAGTTTTAATGGTATTTTAAGGATGTTTTAAGGTTACGTCACTCTCTCCCTCTCTCCCTCACCCTCCCTGTATCTCCCTTTCTCTCCCTTATAGATCCACTGGTTCAGCATCTTTAATTCATTCATGATGGTGATATTTCTGGTGTTTTAAGGGTGTTTTTAGGGTTTTCAGGGTGTTTTCAGGGTTTTAAGGGTGTTTTAAGATTACATTACTCTCCCTTTCTTCTCCCTGTATCTCCCTTACATAGATCCACTGGTTCAGCATCTTTAACTCTTTCATGATGGTTAGGTTAGGTTATTTTTTAGTGTTTTAAGGGTGTTTTCAGGATTTTAAGGATGTTTTCAGGGTTTTAAGGGTGTTTTAAGATTACATTACTCTCCCTTTCTTCTCCCTTTCCTAGATCCACTGGTTCAGCATCTTCAACTCTTTCATGATGGTTAGGTTAGGTTAGGTTAGGATATTTTTAGGGTTTTAAGAGTGTTTTTAGGGTTTTAAGGATGTTTTCAGGTTTTTTAAGGGTGTTTTCAGGGTGTTTTCAGGGTTTTAAGGGTGTTTTAAGATTACATTACTCTCCCTTTCTTCTCCCTTTCCTAGATCCACTGGTTCAGCATCTTCAATTCGTTCATGATGGTTAGGTTAGGTTATTTTTAGGGTTTTAAGAGTGTTTTTAGGGTTTTAAGGATGTTTTCAGGTTTTTTAAGGGTGTTTTCAGGGTTTTTAAGGATGTTTTCAGGGTGTTTTCAGAGTTTTGAGGGTGTTTTTAGGGTTTTAAGGATGTTTTTAGGGTGTTTTCTGGGTTTTTAAGGGTGTTTTCAGGGTTTTTAAGGCTGTTTTCAAGGTTTTAATGGTATTTTTAGTGTTTTAAGATTACATTACTCTCCCTCACCCTCACCCTCTCTCTCCCTGTATCTTTCTCACCCTCTCCCTGTATCTCCCTTACATAGATCCACTGGTTCAGCATCTTCAATTCGTTCATGATGGTGATATTCCTGGTGGGTCTGGTGTCAATGATCCTAATGAGGACGCTGAGAAAGGACTACGCCAGGTACTCCAAGGATGAGGAGATGGACGACATGGTAATGGGGTGATGGGGTGCTTAGTGGGGTGCTAAATTGGTTTTTTTATTTGTTTTTTTTCGGGTTATTTTTTGATGTTTTTTGTGTTTTTTTTAGTTTTTGGGGGTTGTTATTTATTTTTACCTTCATTATTATTGTTATTGGGGTTGTAATGGGGTTTTGATGTTTTTTCGGGTTATTTTTCGATGTGTTTTGTGTTTTTTGGGGTTTATTTTTGGTTATTATTGTTTTTGTGCTGTTTTTGTGTTTTTTTTTGTTATTTTTCGGTGTTTTGTTATTTATTTATGTTTTTTTTTTGGTTGTTGTTGGTCTTGTTTGGTTATTTTCGTTATTTTTTGTGTTTTTTGTGTTTATTGATAGTTTTCTTTCATTATTATTGTTATTATTATTACATTTATTTGTTTTTTTATATTTCTTTAACAATTTCTTTCATTATTATTGCTATTATTATTATTATTGTGTTTATTTATTATTTTTTTTATATTTTGGGGGACATTTTATTTATTTATTATTATTGTGTGATTTTTTCCTCATTATTATCATTATTATTATTATTCTGGATTTATTTAACATATTCCCTCATTATTATTGCTATATATTGTGTTTGTGTGTGATTTTTTACCATTTTCCCTCATTATTATCATTATCATTATTATTCTGCATTTATTTAACTTATTCCCTCATTATTATTGCTATATTATGTGTGTATTGTACCATTTTTCCCTCATTATCATTATTATTGCATTTATTTAACATATTCCCATCATTATTATCAATTTATATATATTATGAGTGCATTATATCAATCTATTCACCCCAATGATGCTAAGCTGATAAGACCAACACAAAATGACGAAATCTCACCCCACTGAACCCCAAAAACACCCCATTTTCACCCCCACCCAACCCCCCCAATCTCACGATACCCTCTGTCCCGCCCCTCGCGCACCCAACGCACCCGCACGCACGCACACCCGCAGGAGAGAGACCTGGGTGATGAGTACGGGTGGAAACAGGTTCATGGTGACGTTTTTCGGCCCCCGTCTCACCCGCTGGTCTTCTCGGCACTGGTGGGGTCAGGGTGCCAAATGCTGACTGTCACTTTCCTGGTCATTCTGCTGGCTATTGTTGGCGAGCTGTACACTGAGTAAGTTTTTGTAGTTTTTGTAGTTTTTTGTAGTGGTAGTGGTGTTGTATTCTGTTTTTAATGGTGTTTGTATTCTCTTTTTATGGTGTTTGTGTTCTCTTTTATGGTGTTTGTGTTCTTTTTAATGGTGTTTGTGTTCTTTTTAATGGTGTTTGTGTTCTTTTTAAATGGTGTTGTATTCTCTTTAATCTAAATATGTCT
>CM035181.1:16728100-16755005 GCA_020233015.1 Callinectes sapidus
TAAGAACAAAATATTTTCTTTTAATGCACATGATGATTAATAAAGGAAAACTGTCAATAAAACAAATAAATAAAAATTCTTTAGAAGCAATTGATTCAGCCTTGTGTTAGGTGGCCATTCTTTGTTTTGGGGATAAATCACAAAATACTCACTCTGTTCCTGTAACTGCTTCAGGTACTGACGTGCCAACCGGACCTTTTTCTCTTGTGCAGTCTCCTCCTCCAACTCTTCTTCTTCTTCAATTATCTTTTTACTCTTGTCATACTCTTCTTCCTCTTCACTGGTAATTTCTTCATCTAGGTTTGGGGCAAGTTTCTTTCTCTTTTCTAATTGCTGGCTTTTAGCATTAGTTTTTCTTTTATCCTGAACTTTTCTTCCTCCCAATTTCTGAAAAGTTCCAAAGGCAAATAAGTATCAAGTATCTTTTCATTTGTCCACAAATGTGCATAATATCTGTCTTCACGTACTTTTATATCTTCCATCTATCATCTTCCTTTTTACAAGTTCATTTCAACATTCTGCAAAGTTTTGTCACAGTGCTAAGATTGCACCAAATGTAAAACAAGATGCACAATAATAGCTGCCTTATTTAACCTGTAAAAGACCAACATGGCACCCGGGTACCATTGATGGAAAAAACAGATACGGCACCTGGGTAACACGATATTTAGTGATGCGCCAAAATCGCACTATAATTAGAAACACAACCAAATTTCATACAGTGGTAGGCATACCCATCCTCTTGACCAGTGGTGAGGAAAATTGGTACTAGGCCTCCCACGCATAAAACAACAAAGCGTAACTGTGAGTAAATGCTCATTCCATACGTATACAGACTGTGTTGAATTAACCCAAGTTCTCTAAGTGATGTAAATATAAGTAATAATAAGTATCATCACATACACAGTAACTCAACTAGCAACTGGAGGAAGCCACAAACCCTCCCCCCTCCCTCCCATTCCTCCCTCTCCTCCTTAACCGGGTATTTCATTCGAAGACAATAGTACAGCTGGACTTCTAGTATGTTCGGACAAATTCACATCTATCACAACTTACAATGAGTTCACCTCTGAGATGATTAAACATTTTCAGTCACACATTCAACTCTCGGGGCCACACATTCAATCTTAAAAATGACATCTTCAACATTGCAGAACGGTCATTCATTCTCAAATGCTCTTCAAGCAGAAAATTTTGCAACAATACTCAGCTCAGAAGTGGTCTCACAGCTAAAGACTTCAGATATCTTGAGAATGGTTCCCTTACTAAAAAGACAGTTCAGAAATTACTAGCTTACATGTGTTTCACCAGTGTAATAGATGACAGAAATTTTTCAAATGCTTCTGATTTCGAATTCACAAAATCAAAGTACCTATATGATGTATGCAAACATATAAATGACAAGAAGCCACTCACTGATTCTCAGGCTATCCAGAAAATAGACAAGACGCAAATTTCTTTTCTCCTCCTTCTCAGACGCTAACACATGGACGAACACCCCTTTGTCATAATCATTCAAACACTCATAATATTCGTGCTCGCTCTACTTCACACAACATCTAAAGGTTCGCCATATTAGCAAGTGCAATGTTTGCCTTGACTCACATAGTCACAATGCATTCGACCCAAAGGCATTCCGTTCTCCTGTATTCTTCGTCGGGAAACGACCAGCGCCCTTCATTAACCAATCCACAATAAATAATTCATCCATTCTAAAAACATCACCTGCATGTTTACCAAAACCTCATCGTGGTGACCATAGAGTCCATTTCACCTATCAGCAGAATTCCACTCTCCCCTGTATAGACATTAATTGAGGCCCCATATGCCAAAGGGGGATAACCCACAAATCTGGAGTTTTTGAGTTAGAGGTGGGAACTTGTTGTTTAAAGGAGTAAAATTTATGTGGATGGGTTGAGCAAAGAAAATCAGACCATCCTGGTGGTTAAACTAAGGGCCAAAGTTGACTGATTTTGGGTGTCAATTTTGTCAGACTAACTCTCTCTGTCATACTCGAAAGAGGGACAAGTCTGAGAGATGTGGGACCCAATGAGAGTGGAGGATTTTGCCGAGTACCTGCGCTTGTCCAATCACAGCCCGGCATCATGTGTTAATGTTGACATTCTTCCGCTTCACTGGGAGCAGCATGTGGCTGTCACTTTGGTCTTAACCTTCACCATACAAGCTGCTCAGCTCCTGATTTCTCGAAGATGTCTTCATCCAGTGATGAACATTCTGACTCACCTGCCCCTGTGGTGCCTCAGGTCAATGCTGCTGTGGATATATGGAGTGCTGAGCTCCAGAAGAAGAGGAAAGGAGATGTTTCTCAGTGGGGAAGAGAAGTGGCCAAGAAGAGGCGCGACTCTTGTCAGGAGAACGTCAGTGACAAAGACAAGCGTGTTGTTGCTACTAAGACTGTTGGTCCTGCCTGTAATTACCCTAAGAAGTGCTTTAATCAAGTCAGTGTGGACAACATGAAATGCATTTTCGACGAGTACTGGAACATAAAGGAATTGTTCTTGATAATGAACTTAACTGTCTCAAGCTAGTAACAAGGATGAGAGTCATTCATAACACAAAATAAATATTATTTATCAACATAATGCCTCTTATACCATACACTCTTAAAAAATACGGTGTAGGGGGTGGATAAAATGTGCAGCCGTAACCCCCCCAAAAAATAAAAGAGAAAATAAAACCTACATGGCATGACAGAACTACCCTAGACCTTTCATTTGATGTATAATAGTTATACATTGTGAACGCTTTTATAGTAGTAATCAGCGATAAATTTTAAGCGCGATTATCTCAAAACTAGGGTCGTGTCGGTTATCCCCCTTTCGCGTATGGGGCCTCAATTACTCCACGCCATCTGAAGGTATCACCACAATGGTAGAGTGTCTTTCCAGTCATTGCCTGAGAAAAGTTAACAGAGGCATTGCTGACCAATACACTGATTCTAATGATCCTCTTCGGCCATCCCCTAGCACTGAGAATTTAATTCATAACACACTCTTCCTGCAGACAGAAACTTCAATCTTTTTCAAACTCTTAATCTCTCCAAGTGCCATTCATATTCTGATTGTCTGTATGTACATATGTATACATCTCTGATTATTTACATGTTTTATTATCAATTATGTGTGTGTTCACATATTTATCTTGATAATCTGTATGTCTTATTCCCATTTATGTGTGTTCTAATATATCTCTGATTATTCATATGCATCAATGCCATATTTAAAAAAATTATCTATGTATGTCTTCTTAAATCATCTGTGTACGACTCATATTTCCAATTATCTATGTATCAATGCATATATTCTTGACTTGGATGCATCACCATACATTTATTTCATTATGTGTGTACCAATATTCATTTACCTATTTGTATATGTGCATGTCTTATTACTGATTTATATCTGCCTCATTATTTATGTATTATTTATGTATTTTTATATATTTTTATGTATTTTTTTATATATTTATGTATTCAAATTTTTACTTTAACACCAGTCTCAAGTTGGCTTTTCAAACCCTTCCCATCTGTTATAGCTTTCCATAATGAGTAATTTGACCCCATATGTAACTAGTGCAAATCAATTATAATGGCGCTAGCGATTTTTGAAGATTTACCGATTTTGCGGGACACGGGGAGATGCATGTCGTGCATAGAGCACCCCAGGGCTAGATTTGACCCCCACCAGGTTATTTTAGTTTGTGTAATGTTTTAGCTTAGAGCGCTGCTGGCCACAAATGGTAATTTCATCGTAAAGGTAAGGATTTTACTTAATTTTGAAACGCTGTGGCAAGGCCGAAACTTGCTCCGTTGGCGAGCGTCATCGGTGTTTGTTGTTGCGTCTCTAATTTGGCGAGGATGAAACTATCTTTCCCTGATAGATTTCGGTATGTTTTGGCTGAAAGCGCTGCTGGACACAGGCGGTCAGTCACCCTCGAGACACAACATGGTGCGATGTTGCCAGGTGGCTAGTCGTGTCCCGCAAATTTGGTAAATCTTAAAAAATTGCTAGCGAGCGCCATTATGATTGATTTGCGCCAGTTACATATGGGCATCAAATTACTCAGTATGGAAAGTTGTAACAGCTGGGAAGGGTATGAAAAGCCAACTACCCACATTACTCAGTTTGGAAAGCTCCAACAGATGGGAAGGGTATGAAAAAACAGTAAATTTATAGTTTAATACAATATTTCTACCATCACACCCCCAACCCCTCCAACAGGATAGGGGGCCTTTTTAAAAAATCTACAGGAATTTCTATAAAAGATTCAAGAATTTTCCTAAATTTAGGAAAATTTCCCTAAATCTAGGGAAATTTTTCATAATTAACCAAACCCTAACATGAACTTAATCTAACAACCTCCCCGGACTTAAGAAAACTCGACAGACACAGCACATTTACGGACCTCTTCCAGCGTTATTATTCATTTCTGACAGGTAGTGTACTAACTGGAAATGTAAATAGTAAGAACAACAACCTGACGGAGGCCAAAATCATTTAGTGTTCACTGTACGAATGTATAGTAGAACCGCAAAAAAAAAAAAAAAAAAAAAAAAAAAAAACTTGAGACTGTTGTTAAAGTAAAAATTTACCAAAATTTTAAGGCTTGTATGACCCTCCAACACTAATAACACAGACTCTCCCATCAGTTTCACACACATTACATTTCATAATCTTCGCCGATCATCCTTTTCCTTCATTAACAACAAAGTAGTGGTAAATGGGGAGAGTGACTAATTGTACCTTCTACTGAACGTCATTTCTTTATTTATACACTTACCTTGTTTTTGTTTCCACCTGGCCTCTTGTTTCTGATGAAGAAAGGCATGGTTCAGACAGGCAGGCGATGATAACCTGAATATGACTCTTGGTGTACCTGATGCTTCTTGATTCACGTTGAGCACATCAACACACGTGCTGCCTTGAAGATCTTGATCTTGATATTGTGCTACAGGTAGCTCCAAGGATATTATAAGCCCTTGGGTGGCTCGGGATCAAGGATTCTTGAACTGCATTGTATTATATGTCTTTTGCCCTCCCTTGAATACCATATTGAAATATAGTGGGGAGTCAATACTCAAATGGTTTTCGGCCAATCTCTTCTTTAAGTGAACAACATTTATTGAGTCAGGGAGATGTAAATAATCTTATGTGGCATTAAAACTTGTAAAAAAAATAATAAATAAATAAAAAAAAAGCTGAACTTCTTGCTCCCATATTAAAGAGCTGGAATATTCTTCAGAAAGAATCCAAAGTTAGTTTTTATCATTATCAACATTGTGATTTTGAAGTTTTCTTACTTCAGGATGGTGTGGTGTTTTGTAGTGATGTATGTGTCAGACCCGAAAATAATTTCGAGAAGCACTCCCTCCCACTCACTGCAGATGTACAATAGCTTGATTTGATTTGTGAATCATCTAATTTGCTCATTTCATTGCAGGAAATTTTGCCAGTACGTTTTGAGAAGATTGAAGTGAAGGATGAGGAAATTAATGAGCACATAGATGTAGACTATACTGGCTACAACTCCAAGCATAAATCGAATCAGCCCCTTTCCTTTCAGATACCGAAGCCAGAGCCCACTGAAAACTACTACTATATTCCATGTCGTGAGGCTCTGGGAGGCTATGTATTGGAGATTTTTCATACATAGGTACATTTATACATAGAAACATACATACATTTGGATGCACATCAATCTCAGAGAAGTGTCTCATGCCTTTTGTAATGTATCTATAGGTGTAAATTTGGCTCAAGGCCACACCTTCCAAGTTGTGTTTGGAGTTGTTTCATCAGTCATCAATTGTCTTCATTTTTAAGAAGCTGTGATAATGACCAGGAAGGAGGAGCATACAGGTTTCTACATACTTTGTTAAGCATGTTATCAGGATTGAACTTAAGACTACACTGCAAAGGATAATGCTCATCTAACAGTAGCAAAGACAACTAGCTGAATAGATGGACATAGAACAAGTCTCTAGGTGCAGTGTCTCTTCTACACCACTGTCAGGCTATGAAGAGGAAATATTGTGGACAATTTCAGAAAGAAAATTAAAAGATTTGAGCATTTTATCATATTTATATACATAATAGAAGATATATTTTACAAAAAGATAGTCTTGGTATCATAGCTCAGACCAGTGAAATCATCAATGTGATTCAAAATATATGATGAGTTAATTTTCCTTTGCCTGGTAGTTTATTGAAAAGATTAATTTTTGTGAAGAATTCTTTACATACAAATTGTAAATAAAAATCTTGCTTATATCATATTTTGTGAAAATTTCAATTCTGTAATGAGTCTCTCTTTCTCTCTATTTTTGAGATATCATGGAGGAAGAGAACTGTGATATGCCTAAACCTAAATTCTTAAAAAAACTGACTCTGATGTCAATACCACTGAAAATGTTAAAAAAAGTAACATCACTTGGACCACTTTTTTAGGTTCATGCATGCCACAATTTCCTTCCTCCCTGATATCTCATAACCATTGCTTGAGTTGTCCTGGATAATGCCAACTACTCAGTAACTCAGACTGAATGACCTGCTTCCTTGAGGCTTATATTCTGTGTAATAGCCTCAGATGAATACACTTTGATTTTAGCCACATTAGTAAACCCCAAGCTAGCGGATCCAATACTTAATACCAAGTATTATATGAGGCGGTTAGTCACAGAGGGACGTAAGCGCCACTCTGGGTGAGTCATGTTTTTGCATAAAACTGTCTGGCAACCCCTCTGCTCTCAGCCCCAGAAAGTGATATGCAACTCACAATAGGGTTGAAAATCAACTTTCTACCATGCACTCTTAGCCATACTGATGCGTGACAAATCTTCCCTCTATTAGTCAGCTGCAGAGAAACATATGTAGTAATGGCATAAGACACAGAGATGCCAGCCCAATGAGACGCACGCCGATTCACATCACTTGACAGCATTCAACCAATGGGAGCACAGGTAGCCATTGTCCCTCCCTTCTCAAGGCCAGTCTGTGTTGTCTCCCCCAAAAGATTAAAGTGCCCCTTGCATTACTATTATTAACTCGCTTTTTTGTACTTACGAATCATTGAAGGTCAACTATCTTAACTCAAGGTCAGTCACCTTTAGCACTTGTCACACACATGCGCACATATACACATAGACACACACACACACACATACACACGCATACATGCACACACGCACACACAGCCCTTAGTCAGTCAAGGTCAACCATCTTTAATCAAGGTCAGCCACATTTAGTACCTGTCACACACACACACACACACACACACACACACACCCAAGTACTTTCTAATGGTACCTTGCTTATCAAAATGTTAATATAGGTGCTTTATTCCATTTTATAGTGATTTCTTTTGCAATGTGTATTACAGAAATGGAGCTCAGTTAATGTGGCAACATTCAGAATGTGATGTAAAATGTGATTAAATTCATTGTGGTTCACATACTACAATAGTTGAGCCTCATTTTACAACAAACCCAAACTTGGGTTTGTTGTAAAATGAGGCTTGGTTCATTGCAGAGGTACAGCATTCTGAATATTGCCAAACTTTAACAGTCTTTTTCTCGGATTTTTAATTTTGGTGCTTATGTCCCTCTGTGACTAACTCCCTCATATTATCTTGTCTATTGTTAACCAATACTTGGATTTGTCCATATGGCAAAATGTACATAATTTCACATGTTTGACATGATTTTCATTGCCTTTTTGACAGATATATGTCCATATTTTGGAGCAACATTTACCAATAATTTTATGTTCTTCTTTTTCAATTCCATTCTATGATGATTGTGAGTAAGGCATCTCAGTTCCTCCACAGTCTCTGACACCACAGGTTGTGCTATCTCTCCTGTGTAGTCTGGCTCTTCAGGATACAGATCATCTCCTGGAAATAAAGATATAAATTAAAGAAATGAATAACAAAAAGGACTCAATGAGAGTTTATACAGAATTCTGTGAAGTGAGGCCACAGAAGGTGAAAAAGAAGCATACAGCAATCAAATTCAAGACAGTAATAAACATGAATCTAACACCATGTTCACATTTACATATTATGATTATATTATACAATCATTCTATTCTTTAAAGTGTCAACAACAAATTTCTTATTTTCTGAATTTGTGTTATGGTGTCCAGTTCTCACCTGGCAAGCAAACGACCATTCCATTCTTGGCAGCAATTCTGACGGGAAAATAATGATCCATGCCCTTCTTTCCCCGCTCACCAGCAAACTTCTCCAGCTCCTCATAAGAGTCAATACTAAGTAGACGGCTCAGTTCATAGACCTGAGGTGGTGGCAGATTGACAGCTCCAATGTGCCACTGCTTCATCATTTCTAAAGGAGAAACCATCTGCAAAGTGCTTCATGTAAGTTAACAGCTAAAACAGGGCTGGTGCCCCTTCTAAAAAGAAAGATCTTTATACTCCCTTCAAAAGAATTCAGCAAAGACCAATACTTGTAGTGTTTTGTGGTTACAATTTTGCTAGTCTTGACAATGCTAGGTGAACCTTACAGGTGTATGGCCAACTATACTTCCTACTTTCACCATCTTACTTATCCATAAATTCCTTTAATCTGCTTTTAAAGTTTTCTAATGACTCAGCAATAACAATTTGAGTCTATTTCATTCATTTGCCAATTCACTTGAGAAATAATTAATTCTTATATCTTTTCGAAATGTAACTTTTATCATGTTTCATCCCATTATATCTTGTCCTCTATACCACAAAAAGATCTCAAACAGATCCCTATTTAGCCTGCACCTCTATAAGAATGTTTTGGAATAAGATGAGCTATGGTGCTACATGTGTGGTATTTTCAGTACATTTATAGTTAGAATTTAAGTAACCTGTTACACTCACACTACTACTGTGCTTTGTGTTTGCTTTCACGAAGTGGTCAAGTGCTAAATGGTTAAATGTACAGAGTGACCAGAGTTAAGAGTCGTGCTAGAATTTAGTCATTTTTTAAGCTAGTGGCAAAATAATGATCACCCAAATCTTGCATCAACAGGTTCCACAAATAAAAGCTAGTCATCAGCTTCCATTAAAGTTACACAAGAACTGCCAACTTGAAATATGAAAAATATTAAAAACTTAGGTAATCTCTGACCAATCCTCACAAACATAGCAGATTGGTGGTTAACCCCTTCACTACCAACTGTTACTCCCGCGCTGCACAACCCCCACCTCACGCATCGTGTTTTGTTGGGCGTAGTTTATAGTTTTCTTTACACCCACATTTAATCTTTTTTAAATTTTCAAACATGTGTTCTGACAGATTTTGTTCACAAGATGTATGCAAAGAGTTGTTTGTTATATCCTGTGCAGAGAAGCGGACACAAGATGATAAGTGTTTCAGTACAATTATGGATGTAAAGAAATCGAACATGAAAAAAAACATTCACATTAAACCACTTTTTTCCCATAAAAATTTTTGGATTTATTGTCCTCTGGATCCTGTATTTCATCTAATAGATCCAGGTACCCTCAGAATCACTCAAGGATGACATGACAACATCATTACGCACCATGCAGTGACACACTGCCCATCGGCCATCACCCCTTGCCTTAGGCTTCACGATCCCCTCCTCAAGCCAATTTACCCAATGTCCTTGAAAACAAAAGGTAGTAGCTAGTCAATTTGTCACTAAATCATAAAAAACACACAAACTAAGTAGATGAAGCCCTATTAGAGCGATGGTGTACACATGTACTTCATTGGTTTGGTAGTGAAAATTTCATATGGCATACTATGATATGTCATCAGTAGTGAAAGGAGTATGAAGGAAAAAAACTGTAAAAAATAGTGATGTTACTCAACTTTCAAACACAATTATCTCCAGTCACACCTGCACCATTGGTCTAAACCTCAATGAATGTGGGCAAACAGTTCCACATACTATGGTGCTCCAACCAATAGTGATAAAACCTTACCTTAATATCAACAACTTCTTTGTCATCAGCAGATATTTGGGGTATTTTTTCCTTGAAAGTCACAAAGAAGGCAGTGTCAAATCTTCGATTCCCCAAGTGTGCTGGTGTGAGCCACGCTATCCACTCATGTAGGTCCCAGATGCCAGGACACCCACCCAGCTCTTGGAACATTACTGCAAACTAAAACACAATACAGTCAGCCAAACTTGGTGGTTCAAAGTCACTAAGAACATAAATGACATGAATTAAGAGACAAGATCAAAGAAACATAACATTACAAATTTAACTTGCTATCATGCCCACGCTCTTGGATCTTCTGAGTTTCCCACCACCTGGCTTCGACTTCAGTCACTCTCTTACTAAATTTTTCTGTGCTGTATATCTCTCACCTGACTCCTCTGACTATAGAAAATTCTTTGACTATCTAACTTCTAAAGTGGAGCACATTCTGACTCTCTTTCCTTTTGTGGAGATCTCCACTCTTGGAAACTTCAATGTTTTCACCACCAGCTTTGGTTTCCTCTCCCTTCACGGACCACCCTGGTGAACTTGCCTTTAACTTTGCTATCCTTCATGACCTAGAGCAACTAGTGCAACACCCTACTTGTATTCCTGACTGTCTTGGAGATACACCTAACATTCTTTACGTTTTCCTAACCTCTAATTCTGCTTATGCTGTCACCCTTTCTTCTCTGTTGGGTTCCTCCGATCACAATCTCATATCTGTATCTTGTCCTACCTCTCCAATCCCTCCTCAGGATTCTCCAAAGCGAAGGTGTGTTTGGCATTTTGCCTTTGCTAGTTGGGGAGACCTGAGGAGGTATTATACTGATTTTCCCTGGAATTATTACTGCTTCCGTGTCAGGGACCCGTCTCTGTGTGCTGAGCGCATAACAGAGGTGATAGTGTCTTGCATGGAGGCGTACATTCCTCATTCTTTGTCTTGACCTAAACCTTCCAAACCTTGGTTTAACACAGCTTGTTTTTGTGCTATCCATGATAGAGAGGTGGCCCACAAAAGATACTTGAGCCTTCCATCACCTGAGTCTCATGCACTTTATATTTCTGCCTGGAATCATGATAAGTCTGTTCTTCAACTAGCCAAAAACTCCTTCATTCATAGAAAATGTCAAAAGATCTAACTGTCAAAAGATCTAACTCCCCTTGAGACTTCTGCCATCTAGCTAAAAACATCTCCAACAACTTTACTTCTTCATCTTTCCCTCCTTTAGTTCAACCTGATGGCACCAATGCCATCTCATTTATCTCTAAAGCTGAACTCTTCCGTCAAACATTTG
Organism: Callinectes sapidus; assembly: GCA_020233015.1. Taxonomy (NCBI): domain Eukaryota; kingdom Metazoa; phylum Arthropoda; class Malacostraca; order Decapoda; family Portunidae; genus Callinectes; species Callinectes sapidus. The sequence continues at coordinate 16,739,358 of CM035181.1, forward strand.
CTAAAAACTCTACCTTGGATGATTCTGGGCTTGTTCCTCCCTCTCCTCCCCCCTCTGACTTCTTGCTACCTATTAAAATCCTTCATAATCATGTTTTCCATGCCCTCGCTGGCCTAAACCCTCGAAATGCTTATGGACCTGATGGGGTCCCTCCTATTGTTCTCCAAAACTGTGTCTGTGCTTGCACCTTGACTAGTCAAACTCAACGCTGTCTCTCTACAACTACTTTTCCTTCTTGCTGGAAGTTTGCCTACATTCAGCCTGTTTCTAAAAAGGGTGACCGTTCTAATCCTTCAAACCACCATCCTATTGCTTTAATCTCCTGCTTATCTAAAGTTTTTGAATCTATTCTCAACAAGAAGATTCTTAAACATCTATCACTTCACAATCTTCTATCTGACCGCCAGTATGGCTTCCATCAAGGCCGCTCTATGGGTGATCTTCTGGCTTTCCTTACTGAGTCTTGGCCATCCTCTTTTAGAGATTTTGATGAAACTTTTCCTGAAGCTCTAGAAATACCAAAAGCCTTTGATAGAGTCTGGCACAAAGCTTTAATTTCCAAACTAGCCTTCTTCTCTCTGCAACTTCACATCTCAAGTTTCCTTTCCAATCATTCTATTGCAGCTGTGGTAGATGGTCACTGTTCTTCCCCTAAATCTATTAACAGTTTTGTTCCTCAGGGTTCTGTTCTATCACCCACTCTCTTCCTATTATTCATCAATGATCTTCTAAACCAAACTTCTTGCCCAATCCACTCCTATGCTGATAATACCACCTTGCACTTTCCTATGTCTTTACATAGATGACCAACCCTTCAGGAAGTACACAGCTCACGCAGGGAAGCCTCAGAATGCCTAACTTCTGATCTCTCTAAAATTTCTGATTGGGGCAAAGCAAATTTAGTGCCTCAAAAACTCAATTCCTCCACCTATCAACTTAACACAACCTTCCAAATAACTATCCCCTCTTCTTCAATGACACTCAACTGTCCCCCTCTCCTACACTGAACATTCTAAATCTATCCTTTACTTGTAATCTAGACTGGAAACTTCACATCTCTCTAGCTAAAATAGTTTCTATGAAGTTAGGTGTTCTGAGCCATCTCCGCCTGCTAACTCTATACAGGGGCCTTATCCGTTCATATATGGAGTATGCTTCACATGTTTGGGGAGGCTCCACTCATACAGCTCTATTGAACAGGGTGGAATCAAAAGCTTTTCATTTCATCAACTCCTCTCCTCTGAATGACTGTCTTCAGCCTCTTTCTCATCGCCACAATGTTGCCTCTCTTGCTCTCTTTTACCACTATTTTCACACTAACTGCTCTTCTAATCTTGCTAACTGCATACCTCCCCTGCTTCTGCAGCCTTGCTGCACAAGACTTGCCTCTGCCTCTCTCCCCTATTCTGTCCACCTCTCTAATGCAAGAGCTAACCAGTATTCTCAGTCTTTCATCCCTTTCTCTGGTAAACTCTGAAACTCTTACCTGCTTTTGTATTTCCATCTGCCTATGACTTGAACTCTTTCACGAGGGAGGTATCAGACACCTATCCCATTCTTTTGGCTAATGAATCAGAACTTTCCCAGGGACCGGCACTTCACTGGGCTTTTTTGTTTGATTTTTGTTGCCCTTGGCCACCTCCCTGCTACTTAAAAAAAAAAAAAAAAAATTACAAGGATGACTTTTATAAATCATTCAAAATAAGGAATTGGTATTCTAAGCATTCAACCTTTTTATACTGGAATCCCAATTCAGTTATTTTAGAAGCATAGATCAGTGAAGACTTTTCACTTAAAATATAAGTAAAAAAAATACCCGAGTTTATAATAGGGAGAAAACAATAAATGTTACTTCACATGTCAGTACTTATATTCACTTAGTATGGTAACAAATAAATAAGGGATACAAGCCAAAGGATTGTGACTCTGTTGTTCTGTTATGTGGTGTGTGAGTGGTCTGACACTGCTATTCAGAAACACATTGCACTTTCACCTCAACAATTTCCAGAAGTTATGGATATGATTCTGCCAAGTTTTTAAGAGAGATTCTCTTGTTTATAATGTCTAAATGTCATTAATCTCTCACTGGAATCATAAAGGCACTCTTAAAACCCTCACAGCTTCAGATACAATAATTTGATGTGGTGGGGTGCAAAAGTCTTTCACAATATGGTCCTTAAGATTAGTCATTATGAGGTCTAAAGCTCTTTCTGTAGAGAAACAGCTGGGTGACTGTCAGGAGATGACTGTAGATTAATAGAAAGGTGGGTAGCTGCAACCTGATGTAAGTGTGATATGAGTAGGTTGATAGGTAGGTAGGTAGATGCAAGCTGATGTTAGAGTGATTTCTTTATAAGGTACACAAAGTAATCCACAGCCAACAACAGAGCCTGATGTTAAAAGTGACTATTGACTATTTCCAGACAGGCCTTAACAGCATTATCATTAATTGATCTCATCTTACCTGTGAGGCATCCTGGTGCACAATTTGCTGCCATTTTGCCAGCTCTGGCTTGCCTAAGCTTTTGAAGGGGAAGTGATGTGCAATTAACAGACCACACTCCTCAAAGGCCTCTCTTATGGCTCCTATCCTGAAGCCAACCTCAGGTGTGATAGAGTGTGTCTTGTTGGAATACATCATTGGTGGAGGTGCACTGGTTCTGTTGAAATAAGCAATGCATAAATACTTGACTCTTCTTTCAGCAAATATGATCACCCTAAGAAATCAACAGAAATTACTGAGCTACAATAAAAACTGAATATTTACCATTCACAACACTGCTTTTATTTATGAACTCAAATTAACATACTCCACAATCAGAGATGTTAAACACTGTTACAATAATCAATGTTCTAAGTTATCTAACAAAGCAAGATGTATTTCTGAAGGCTTAATATTTCTTCTAGAAGGCATATTCTCTCCGGTGTGACATCCATAGTTGCAGGTCTGTTTCAAATATACAGACACCAATCACAAAACAAATATATAACTAATACACTGGAACATACCGAAAGTCTCTGAACAGATTCGATGGTTCATATCCACATTTCTTGAACACATCAAACCATTCCTCTGAGAAATCTGCAGGTTCAATGACTCCACCTGAACAAGCAGAGAGGAGGAAACTTGGGAACTTAGAGTCAAATTAGGTCAAACGATATTCAGATAGTGGTACAATTTATTCATTTATTTACTTTTGCTTATTCTGTACTTTGACTTCTCTTATTAGTTTTGCAAGATAGGATGGTGTTCAGTGTGACAAGGACTAACACTATAACAGCTCATAGGGAAATGGACATGGTGGCAAGGATTTAATAATAAGAAGAATGTCCTAATATTAGATTCTTTGGAGATGTGTTTAGTAATTTACAGATCTAAAATATATCATTCTAGAAAAGTATGAGCATTATGAAGAAAATTAATTAACAAATACTCCCAACACAGCCACATCCTTTCAGACCAGAGTTACTGATAATTATCAATCACTTGGTGACTTACCTGGAAACACATACGAGTTTGGCATGAAGGAACTCTTTTCATTGCGCTTCAAAAACAGGATCACATAGTCTTTCTTTGGAATCTGAAAACTTTAATCTTCTTATTTCCTTTGCTACACTAGAGATTATGTCAAATTATCATATTGAAACAGGAGAATAATACAAAATACACTTTTTTTTCTTACTCCATTCTCTGGTATACTCTGGAACTCCCTACTTGCTTCTGTATTTCCAACTTACTATGACTTGACTTCATTTAACAGAGGTTTCAAGACATCTAACCTTTTTTTTTTTGGCTAATTCTGTTAGACCTGCAAAAGAACTTGTAACTAAGTGGGCCCTTCTTTTTGTTTAACTTCTTACATTGCCCTTGGTCAACTTTCCCCTCTTACATGAAAAAAATAACCTATATCAGTTAAAGAAGTCATAACAAAGATGGAAAAGTAACTTTTGAGGGTAAAGCCAAGGTTATCTCATGCTCACTGCTTTGTGTTATTGCCTTCAACTCCCTTTTATAATCTAATTTAATTTACCATCAAAATACATTTGGTCTTATTTTCACAAGAAGATGAGACACAAAAAGTTTATCACAGTCATTGGAAAATATTATAGGTTGAGTTAATCTTTATTCTTCCTTTGCTCCATCTGGGTTAGACTGAAAAGTCATTAAACAGCCCTTGTAGGTTTAGCTTGCCTAGGACTTTGCTAAATCATGTTCCACTGTAAGATATTTCTTTATGGAGCAAACACTTCTAAAATTCCTGAAGGAAATGTCCCTAAAATAGCAAGAAGTGAGACAATATGCATCATTAATAGATAGTCATACATATGTATATGAAGAAAGAAAGCAAAATCCACACCTTAAAATTCACACTGGTTGCTCGTCCCACCACCATGAGCGAGGCTGCCTCCCGCCAAAACCTTCCAGCCATGGCCTGTGGAAAAAATACAGCATTAGGAACCAATACATTAACATACGGTGCAAAACACAAGTCAACAGATTCCAGTCATCTTCATTCAGCTTCTACTATCACTGAGATTTTGCTTGAAATTCTGGAAATGCATATTAGAGCTATGGCTGTCTAAAGTACCCAGAGATCAATTAAATCTGTCTTTACCTATTATTACTACTGTCCTTGATCTTCCTTCTGTTGTTATGACCCTTCCTTTTCTTGACCTTAGCATTACTGCCCTCCTATTCTGTACAGGTACAACCCAGTCTTCCTAGTGGCTACATGATTCTTCTAATCTCATTACAGTATCCTGGTCAGCTCCATCTCACTCTTCCTAACAGTCCTGCCATAGCAAGTGGCTCCACCTTCTCCCTCTCCCTCACAGAACTGCCCATACTCCCTAGGTGTGTCTTGCTATCCTCCACCTCACTCCTTATGGTGGAGAACTTCCATCCCTCTTTCACCCTTGTTACACACAGTACACATCAATAAAAGATTCCTGTTCTTGAGAATCTTCTACCACATAGAGTTCAAAATATACTGTATAACATGCCAATCATAGCACCTTTCACATGCTGTTCCTCTGCAATGGCGTGTTACTTCCTCCCTCAACTTCTTGCAGTTACTCTCGAACATTCTTACTTTTTAAAATGGGGCTGATGCACAACCCACAACATCCAATAACTTTAAAAAAATGTTCCTGAGCTGCTCAATTGATCTTGATCTTGATGTTACAGGTGAACCAGGACTGATTCCTGAGTCAGGTCTTTGAAACAGCAACTCCTGTAAGGAAAAAAATGGCAAACACAAAGCAACCACCAAGATTCACCTCACTGATTCACAAATCTAGCATGCCACATTCTCTCCAGGAATTCCTTAACAGGTTCAATCATCTAGTCATTCATGTCTCCACACAGTCCAAGCAGCAATACCATTCATTCCCTTCCTCTCATCTCCACTGTTATTCCCCAATTCCCTCAGCACCACTTGCATCATTTCATTCCTGTCTCTAGCATATTTCACACATTCCAGCACCACATGTTCCACCATCTCATCTTCTCCCATGTCATACATCTTGCACACCTTGCTGCAGGACTCAGACCATCTGTAACTCCTTTCATTCACATCCATACACTGTGCCCTCACTCAGAAGAGGTCACCACCCAGGCTTCCCTCATACCACTTTTCATACATCAGGGTCTCTTTCTCTCTGTACCACTCCAAAGTAGCTAATCTTTTGTTCCATTCACTCAATCCCAAATGTTTTACTACTCTGTTTATTGCACTCTTCCACTTTTTTACATCCCACTCTAGGCCCTCCCCATTTCTAATAACCATGCTCCAATCACTCCCAACATGTCTCCCCTCAACCCGCTGAAAGGCCCAACTAATTTTCAAGCCACTCTTTACACATCCAGCTGCGACTCCTAACATTCCATAGAAACAACTTTCTCATTAGTCTAGCATTGCCAATTCACTCTAATCTAGCCTTGTACCTCAGTGTTGCCTTTACATGTCTCACTCAAAAAATACTCCAGCCCATGTGCCCCCTCAGAGCTTCACTTGCTGCATACCGTTGTGTATTCAATGCCATTCTTGCTACTCTATTATGTCCTACTTCCAACTTCTCTAGTTCATTCTCATTCCACACAGTCACATCCATACCACACATAATGGAACAGCTACGCTCTTCCAAACTTCTCGCAGTACATTATACTTACGTCCTTTCATTCTTGCTGCACTTCCTTGTCGACCTACCTATTGGTTTATCATGCTTATCTTTTCATTCTTTAGCTTCCCACAGCCATTTGAAGTCATCCACATCCCCAGATACTTGTATTCATCAGTCTGTTTTTTATTTTTTTATTTTTTTTTATGTAGAAGGGAGGCGGCCAAGGGCAACAAAAATAAAACAAAATAGCCCACTCTAGTGCTGGTCCCTGGAAAGTCCATAATCAGTAGCCAAAAGAAGAATGGGATAAGTGTCTTGATACCTCTCTCTTGAAACAGTTCAAGTCATAGGCAGGTGGAAATACAGAGGCACCTCATTCTCTTTCATCCTCTGACCTATTCATATCAAGTAAATTTATAGTGTAATACAATATCCCCCTATCTCTACCATCATCCTCCAACCCCTCCAACAAGCTTAGGGGTCTTTAGAGATTCGGGGATTTGGGGAGGATGCATATAAGAGCGATATGACATTTAAAAAAATCTACGGGAATTGCTCTAAAAGTTTCAAGATTTTCCCTGAATTTAAGGAAATTTCCCTAAATCTAGGGAAATTCTTCATAATTAACCAAACCCTAACATAAACTTAACCTAACGTAACCTAGTTGGGGGGGGGGGGGGGGGGCTGGCACTTAGAGAAAATTCGAAAGATACAGCAAATTCCCGGACCTTTTGCAGCATTATTATCAATTTCTGACAGGTAGTGTACTAATTGGAAATGTTGTAAATAGTAAGAACAACAACTTGACAGTGGCCAAAATCATCTAGTGTTCACTGTACGAATCTATAGTAGAACCCATAATCACTACTTTATTCTTCTCCCTGCTAAAAAGTCCCTTCCATACCAGTTCATGTACAGTATTCAACAAACTTAGAAGCTCATCTGCTGATTCACTCATAATTATGATGTCATCTGTATACAAGAACACACATATCTCATCCTTCCCCACATATACTCCTGCATTCACTCTTCTCATTCTGGCAGCCAGTATCTCTGTATATAAGCTAAAAAGAGTTGGCAACAATATGCAACCCTGCCTAACGCCTCTCACTTTTCACCCAGTCTGTCACTATATCTCCTATCTAGTGTGTATCTCGCCCTTGTATCTACACAAATACTTCGCGCTATGTTAAATATCTCTGTAGTCTACTCAATATTTTCTAGGACTCAAGCAAACATTTCTCTAGTTACCTTATCATATGCCTTCCCTGTTTGTATGTCTTAGCCTACTTTGTACTCACATCACCGGAGTGTTTCTTTCTTTCTAACGGGTCAATAACTTTCTTGCTCTTCTTCCCAGTTCAGCATTCCCAACTCATGAACTCAAGGATTCTATTTAACTTAAAATTTCTGAATCTCTCCAAGGGCTCACGTCTCCTCAGTAAGCAGTCTTAATTATTTATGTAATGTTCACAACTAGACCATCAATAAAGATTCCTTGGGTAGTTTCCAAGTGTGTGTTTGGTCGTACAAGAAGTTTTTATAGATTATAAGTTTTACCTGATGATATTCTTTATCGAAACTAGCCGTGACTTTCATTATACTCTGCAAAAAAAAAAAAAAAAAAAAAAAAAAACACGCTAGTTCATACTGTGATGCATAGGATACACATGTTCAACCTATACTATAGGTACTAGGATATAGGACTCCTAATGTGTTCTGAAACATCTTGGCGTCTCACTTGACCTCTACTACTTTCAACACGCTTTGATGGAAGTTTTTATTTATTTATTTTCTTATTATTCCAGGGATAGATTAACAAGGATTCTACATTATCTACAACATTAAATGTACACATAGTTCTCTCTTTGGCCCTTGGTCATTATAGAGACGAGAAAACAAGTAAATCAGCTTAAACAATAAAAAAAAGGAACAACAGTTGTGGAGAGAGAGAGAGAGAGAGAGAGAGAGAGAGAGATGGTAATGTTTATCATTTGCTTGTGTTGCTGTTCCTTCTTTTCTTCTTTATTTCTTTAGGACTATTAATTTCACTATTGGAGGGCACCATCGTTACCGTCATCTGCTGCCCACCGCTGTTGCACTCCCCCCTTCCCCCTTCTCTCTCATGTTCGAAGTGACAAATCATGAAAACCACCAAGAGATCTCTAACTTTACGAGGAAAGCCAAGGAAGACGTGCGTGTGAGGTAATGCGGGGTTTTGAGAGGGAGGGAGTGGGTGAAGTCCAAGGGTGTCCAATGTCCTACCCTCTGTCCCGCCTACTACGCCCACCACCTGCTCACCTGCTTACACATGTTCAAAGCCACAGAAACCTAACCAACGAAGGCCCAGCGTGGTGATCTCATCTTTATCGCTCAGTGTTATTAAGGTGATCTGGCTGTGAGGCTGGTATGCGGTGGTGGTGGTGGCCGTGTGCAGCTGTGGTGGTGGTGGTGGGTAGTCTTTCACGTGCCCCCCTCGCTCGTTTTGTAGTAGTAGTAGTAGTAGTAGTAGTAGTAGTAGTAGACGGCTACACTCTAACCTAATAATTCAGCAGCCAACAAGAAACACAATATTACATTACAAAATCTGATCCAAAGAGTAAAAAAAAAAAAAAAAAAAAAAAAAGAGCTTTGGCTTGACTGGAAAGGTTATTAATTAAAGAATTTCACTTAAATCTTGTGCTGACAAAATATCCACATACATTACACCTAACCAGTAATTCACACCCATAATGTTTCACCTCTTCGGAAAAAAAGAGAAAAAGAGGAAAATAGTCTGAAATGAAGCTGACATAATTTTGACATACATTGCAATTATCTCATAAGAATTTCTCACCACAACATTTCTACACTTTGCTAAAAGCAATAAAGAAAGAACGAAAACTACCCTCTCTCTCTCTCTCTCTCTCTCTCTCTCTCTCTCTCTCTCTCTCTCTCTCTCTCTCTCTCTCTCTCTCTCTCTGTGTGTGTGTGTGTGTGTGCACTTATCAGTTATGGATGAGTAAGAATGTAGCCAAAACAGAGAGAGAGAGAGAGAGAGAGAGAGAGAGAGAGAGAGAGAGAGAGAGAGAGAGAGAGAGAGAGAGAGAGAGAGAGAGAGAGAGAGAGAGAGAGAGAGAGAGAGAGAGAGAGAGAGAGAAGTTTGCTGTTACGTCTTCACCCTGATCCATCATCCTCTCGTCTCATGCATACAACACATGGTGCTTGAACATTTTTTTTATGCCTCATACCTTTCCTCGCGTTCGTCTTTTAATTATCCATAAAATTTAGTGAAGGGTCTTTTTTTTATCCAATTTCTTATTTCTTACTATTTTCTGTTCTTTCCTTGCTTCTCTTTTTCTTCTCCTGTCTTTCCTCCTAGATCTTTTTCCATCCTATTTATCATTCCTACAAAAAAGGAAAAGAAGAATGAAAGAGACAAAGAAAAAACAGTATCCTCCATGAATCGATTAGCCAATGAATCAATCCAATACACAAACAAAAATACTTTTTTTCCTTACACATCGCTGCATTATCCAGTCCAGCTTCATTAGGACCAGACGTGAGGGACGAAGCGACCGCCGAGGGAGATGGATCATTATCGTGGGTGGAGACGAGAGAGGAACGAGGGAAGTGAGAGACGGGGAGGGAAACATGTGAGTGACCAGGTGTGTGGAGGTCGCGGGGTCAAGGAGCATCTGGCCGGCCTTCCTTCGCTCATTAAGCTTATCCGTGAGGGGGGAAGGAGGGAGAGAAGAGGAAATGAAGGAGGAATCAGTTAAATTTTGATGGGCTACAGATGATTTTGTTCTCTTTAGTTTTTTTTTTTTTGTCTTGATGGAAGGTGCTCTCATGATTTCTGTTGTTATTGTTGTTGTTATTGTTCTTGTTGGTGGTGGTGGTACTGGTGTTGCTGTTGTTGTTATTGTTGTGGTTAGCTCATCCGTGAGAAAATTGAAGGAGGAAACCACTACTGAAGTTTCGATGGATTACATATTATTTTGTTCTTTATTAAGTATTTCAGTGGTTCCTTTGGCATTAATTCAAGATTCATATTGTTCTTTTAATTATTGTGCTCTTCTATCGAGATCGTCGGTGGGGAGGAAAAAGCGGAAGGAGATGGAAGTCAGCTGAGTTTTCATGAAAAATACATCTTTTAGTTCGATTTAGATAATTCATGTTGTTTTGCCATGTAATGATTTAAAATTCAGTGTTGTTTTATCCATCAGTCTGTCTATCTAGCTGTTTATTAATTTATCTATCTACCTGTGTGTGTGTGTGTGTGTGTGTGTGTGTGTGTGTGTGTGTGTGTGTGTGTGTGTGTGTGCGTGTGTGTGTGTGTGTGTGTATGTGTGTATGTGTGTTCGAGCGCGCATAAAAGGTGGAAATATGGAAATTAAAAATATATTTAATGCATTACAAAGACCTTCCAGAGAGAGAGAGAGAGAGAGAGAGAGAGAGAGAGAGAGAGAGAGAGAGAGAGAGAGACCTACCTCCACATGTCATCATAGAATAGGACAGATGACAGCTAACCAATCCCTGATCATCCTTCCAGTGACGTCACAGAACACCCGGCACCAGTAGCCAATGAGAGACAAGCGTACTCGTGCCGTCAGTAAAGGAATAGCCAATAGGACGGCAGGAACAAAGGTGAGAGTCGTGGGCAGGTGGTCAGCGAGGGTGCAGGGGTGAGGGAGGGACGCGAGGTATCACAGCTATTTTTTTCGTTGTCTCTCTTTTTGGTTGCAGTAATTGTTATGGTCTGGCTTCCAATGAGCATCGCGCGCCGCCACGCTGTTTAGAAAGAGAAGCCTCGCGTGCTACAAGGATGCTGCTGCCGCCGCATGCTGCACACTCTCGGGTTGTTTGGCTATGCGTGTGTCTCTCTCTTGTCCCTCGGGATGGCAATTGTTGTTGTTGTTGTTATTATTGTTGTTGTTATTGTTGCTGTTGTTGTTTTGTTGGGGTGGTGCTAGTGTTGTTGTTGGTGGTGGTGTATTGTTGTTGAAATTGTCATTGTCTTCATCATCATTGTCTTGCTTTTCACTTCCTCTTTTTCTCTTTCCCTTCCTCTCAACATTGTCGCTATTATTATGACGTTTTTTCCTTCTATTTATTTCAGTAAGACAGATTATGATAAATTCTACGACAGCATTACTTTCACCGCCATCGTTCCTAACATATTTAATTTCTTTACTGATCTCAATCAAGCAACGTATCTACGTATGTAGTACAGTGATTGCAATACAGTAGGAGGCTTGACGTAACTCTTAGGAAACGTTCCATTTCTTCATAGTGACTTTTTTTTTTGTTGAATCCTTAGTTTTTTCCCTTTCAAACTGAAGATGCAGCATCCTTACTAAACTATCGCTAGAGTCAGAAAAGTACTTGAAGATACCCATTAGCTTCCACTAAAGAAGGTTAAAGGTTGTCGTGATAAGACGCTAAAACATAAGAAAGTGCTGTTTGGCAGTATCAAGACTCAAGACGTTTTGTATTACGCTGAGCTGGCTGCGGTGAAATTAACTTGAGATTAGCCAGCATGAGGTGGCTGGGAGAGGGGTGCTGAGGTTGCAGATGGCGGGGGTCAGGTCAGACAGGGAGGGCAGGAGCCACAGGCTATCGGGCTTGCCACCACAACAGCTGCAACGTGAACACAGGGGAACACGTGCGTCCACCACGCTGCCCGTCTGCCGCGCAACTGACGTCCCTTTTTCAGTCACCTCGGGGCATTGCAGTGCAGTGCTATGGACAACACGTGGTGAGTGGAGGCGAAGGAAGCTAGATTCTGGGTAAAGTCTTGGATTAAGGATCATGCCACAGGGCATCAGGACCGGATATGAGATAGGACACGGATAGACCAAGATACGGATATGAGATTGGCCACGGGTAGAATAAAGGCCCTGATTTGAGATAGCACATGAGTAGACTAAAACATGGAGTAGAATGATATTGAGGCTAAACCAAAGCAGAAATGATGAGGTACGAGAAGTACAGCGTCACTGAAACCATCACTTGAGATAGAACAGGAACAGACCGAGATACTGATGTGAGGTAAGACAGGGGGTAGAATAAAACTCGAATCTGATATGTGTGTGTGTGTGTGTGTGTGTGTGTGTGTGTGTGTGTTGGGGGAAGTAATCAAGACACTGTTATGAGATAATGCAATTATGGAAAAAGAGCCCAAACTATTAACCAATTTTTTCCCATTCAACTCCTAAAGTACAGGAAAAGTTCCCCTTTTTGACATGTACATGAATCGACACTGTTGTTATTACGAAATGGTTGTCTTATTTAATAAGCTCAGGGTAAGACTTAAATTTTGAAACTCCTTGAGCTCGCACAAAATCTACTTAAAAAACAAGATGAGCGTTCATAATTTTGTTTTTATTTTACGATGCAGTGGTATCCTTTGTTAAACCCTCATACCAGTTTTAAAAACTTCTTTGAAAACATAACAACTTTAAATAGGCACATTTGAAATACTCACTAACTTTACTATTTATTACTTACTTACTTATTTATTACTATTACTTTACTAGTTATTATTCTGAAAGACCACAGATATTATTGGTAGAATTCGCATGGACTATATATATATATATATATATATATATATATATATATATATATATATATTTTAATGATGTAGAATCCTTGTTGAAACATCACTTGAATACATGAAAGCTTAACAAATCTTACGAAACACCTTTGAAAAGCTTAACAGCTTCACACAATCTATACTTTTAAACATATTGATACAAAATCCTTATCAAATCATCATTAGAATCACAGCCATCACGCTTGAAAACCTAATAACTTTCGATAGAGCCCTTTGAAAACACCATCACTCCACTAACGCCAGTTAACCCCCTTCAGTACTGGGACATATCTTCATATCCATTTTGCTCATTATTTAGCGACTTTATACAGCTTCAGAAACTCATGTGGGGATTAAAACAATACAGACTCTGGCCATTAATCTTCTGACCACCATAGACCCTTCCCTACATACATAAAGTCGCCTAATCACACCCTAAACTCGTGATAAAAATGTGTTCCAGTATTGAAGGAGTTAAAAATAAGAATGAAAAACTCACTACAAAAACTTTCACTGGCCACTAATGAAAACTCCAACGACTTCCTTCCACCAGCGCCTGTGAGCAGTAGCAGTCGAGATAAGGGATCGTGGCGGTTGTGAATGTTGTCTTAAATGTCAGGGAAATCAGAACTGGATCCAATATCCTCTTATTGCTGCTTGCTTTGTTTGCTTCTTCCTCCGTCACCTTTCAGGCCCTGCTCATGCCACTCCCTGTGTGTAGGGAGGGGTTACAAGACACGGACAGTGTAACAGTGTAACGGTGAGACCAGGACCTCACCATTTACTCAGTCTGGTAACAGCATGTATATCACAGAATTTCCCTATTTGGGTAATTTTCTTTTTTGAAACTAAATAGCAGCAAAGTTACAAGTCGTGGTAGATGGAATTGATATCACTTATGCAAGCAATACCCTTTATCAGCAAATAAAAGTACAATTCATAAACATTAAATCTAAGTCAATAGTATAATAATAACAATAATAATAATAATGATAATAGTAATAATAATAATGATAATAATGTAATAATAATAATAATAATAATAATAATAATAATAATAATAATAATAATAATAATAATAATAATAATAATAATTTCTTTAAAATCTTTATTATTGTTTAGTATATACAGGAGCATTGTTAGTAACACACACACACACACACACACACACAGAAACGTACATAGACTAGAGAGACACATAATTATTGTAACACACACACACACACACACACACACACACACACACACACACACACACACACGCACACACACACACACACACACAGAGTAACAATCCCAGTCCCATTAAAGCATTGTATACATAGGAAACACACATGAATACCCAGCCTATGTATTAATCTCATAAGACACAGTTAGAAAAAATACATTTCACCTATACAAAAAATAAGCTCTTTAGTCACCCTTAAAATTACGCTGAGAGCTTTCGTTTTCTTTGATACTTAAGAAGAAAAACGTAAGAATCCTATTATTTTACCATTAAATATCAAGTTATCGTTATTATTTTCTTTCTCGGGGATTTATAAGTGTTTTTTTTATTTAATATTTACTCTTATTTACGTTGTTTTCGCTCTTATTTATTGCATTTTTTATCTATTTTCACCACCACCACCACCACCACCACCACCACCACCTTAGCCAGTCTTGCCCGACACAGTACTGAAGGCGTGGAAGGAGGAGTCCGGGGGGAAGGTGGAGGCGGTGGAGGGAATGGTGCGCACCTTGACACAGACGAGGGCGGTGACGGAGGAACCCAACACCAGCACCACCACCACCGCCACCAGGGTCGCCGCGAAACCCCAGGAAGTGAAGCAGATACCGCCCCCACCACCTACGTCCTCTGCAGTGGGCCGGTTGTTGCTTGCGCCTTCTGCGGGTTGTAAAGGTGTTTAGGTGAGGGGAGGTTGTGAGGAGGAGGAGGAGGAGGAAGACAAGAAGAAGAAGAAGAAGAAAAGGAGGAGAAGGAGGAGGAGGAGAAGAAGAAGAAGAAGAAGAAAAGGAGGAGGACGAAGGCGAGGACGAAGGCGAGGAGAAGAAAAAGAAGAACAAGAAGAACAAAAACAAGAAGAAGAAGAAGAAGAAGAAGAACAAGAACAAGAACAAGACGAGGACGAGGAAAAACAAGAAAAAACAAGAGGAAGAAGAAGAAAAAAGAACAACAACAACAACAATGAGAGATAGATAGAGAGAGAGTGTGTCCAGTACATACATACATACATACATACATACATACATACATACGCAGGGGGGAGAGGGGGGGTGCATTACTTACTACTGACGAGGGTGATGGGCGTATCCTTGACAATGGAGAAATCTTCGGGTGAAATAACTTGCAATTTTCTCGCTAACTTAACTCCTTCTGTTGCAATCGTCCCATTTCGCCCATCACGCCTTCCTACACTGTTGCTCCTCCTTCCTCCTGCCTCCTCCGCCTCCTCCTCTTCCTCCTCCTCCTTCTGCACCGTTGCTCTTCTCTTCCTGCCGGGCTGAAACACAAAAAAACATTAATAAACATAAATTTCACGTTTTTTATGAAGTTTCCCATTAATTACATCCGTTTTCTTTGTTTTTATACGGTTTTTCTTGATTTTTTATTATTTTTTTATATTTCGAAGCTTTGGAGCGGAGTGTTTATGAGTTAATGGTTTAGTTGACACTGTTATTGATGGTTTGAGTGAGTTAGTAGTGTTATTAATGGGCTGTTTGTGTATTTACCTTTTAATTTACACTGTTATTGATGGTTTGAGTGAGTTAGCAGTGTTTTTAATGGGTTGTTTTGTGTTATTGTGTTATTTATTACCTCCTCTTGGGGACACGCTGGGCACTCCTCCACACACAAGTCCACCTCGCACTCCAGAAATACGTCATTCTCATCTGGGAATTTGAAGGCCTAAGAGAGAGAGAGAGAGAGAGAGAGAGAGAGAGAG
>CM035181.1:16771728-16812101 GCA_020233015.1 Callinectes sapidus
TGCTTCTTGATTCACGTTGAGCACATCAACACACGTGCTGCCTTGAAGATCTTGATCTTGATATTGTGCTACAGGTAGCTCCAAGGATATTATAAGCCCTTGGGTGGCTCGGGATCAAGGATTCTTGAACTGCATTGTATTATATGTCTTTTGCCCTCCCTTGAATACCATATTGAAATATAGTGGGGAGTCAATACTCAAATGGTTTTCGGCCAATCTCTTCTTTAAGTGAACAACATTTATTGAGTCAGGGAGATGTAAATAATCTTATGTGGCATTAAAACTTGTAAAAAAAATAATAAATAAATAAAAAAAAAGCTGAACTTCTTGCTCCCATATTAAAGAGCTGGAATATTCTTCAGAAAGAATCCAAAGTTAGTTTTTATCATTATCAACATTGTGATTTTGAAGTTTTCTTACTTCAGGATGGTGTGGTGTTTTGTAGTGATGTATGTGTCAGACCCGAAAATAATTTCGAGAAGCACTCCCTCCCACTCACTGCAGATGTACAATAGCTTGATTTGATTTGTGAATCATCTAATTTGCTCATTTCATTGCAGGAAATTTTGCCAGTACGTTTTGAGAAGATTGAAGTGAAGGATGAGGAAATTAATGAGCACATAGATGTAGACTATACTGGCTACAACTCCAAGCATAAATCGAATCAGCCCCTTTCCTTTCAGATACCGAAGCCAGAGCCCACTGAAAACTACTACTATATTCCATGTCGTGAGGCTCTGGGAGGCTATGTATTGGAGATTTTTCATACATAGGTACATTTATACATAGAAACATACATACATTTGGATGCACATCAATCTCAGAGAAGTGTCTCATGCCTTTTGTAATGTATCTATAGGTGTAAATTTGGCTCAAGGCCACACCTTCCAAGTTGTGTTTGGAGTTGTTTCATCAGTCATCAATTGTCTTCATTTTTAAGAAGCTGTGATAATGACCAGGAAGGAGGAGCATACAGGTTTCTACATACTTTGTTAAGCATGTTATCAGGATTGAACTTAAGACTACACTGCAAAGGATAATGCTCATCTAACAGTAGCAAAGACAACTAGCTGAATAGATGGACATAGAACAAGTCTCTAAGTGCAGTGTCTCTTCTACACCACTGTCAGGCTATGAAGAGGAAATATTGTGGACAATTTCAGAAAGAAAATTAAAAGATTTGAGCATTTTATCATATTTATATACATAATAGAAGATATATTTTACAAAAAGATAGTCTTGGTATCATAGCTCAGACCAGTGAAATCATCAATGTGATTCAAAATATATGATGAGTTAATTTTCCTTTGCCTGGTAGTTTATTGAAAAGATTAATTTTTGTGAAAAATTCTTTACATACAAATTGTAAATAAAAATCTTGCTTATATCATATTTTGTGAAAATTTCAATTCTGTAATGAGTCTCTCTTTCTCTCTATTTTTGAGGTATCATGGAGGAAGAGAACTGTGATATGCCTAAACCTAAATTCTTAAAAAAACTGACTCTGATGTCAATACCACTGAAAATGTTAAAAAAAGTAACATCACTTGGACCACTTTTTTAGGTTCATGCATGCCACAATTTCCTTCCTCCCTGATATCTCATAACCATTGCTTGAGTTGTCCTGGATAATGCCAACTACTCAGTAACTCAGACTGAATGACCTGCTTCCTTGAGGCTTATATTCTGTGTAATAGCCTCAGATGAATACACTTTGATTTTAGCCACATTAGTAAACCCCAAGCTAGCGGATCCAATACTTAATACCAAGTATTATATGAGGCGGTTAGTCACAGAGGGACGTAAGCGCCACTCTGGGTGAGTCATGTTTTTGCATAAAACTGTCTGGCAACCCCTCTGCTCTCAGCCCCAGAAAGTGATATGCAACTCACAATAGGGTTGAAAATCAACTTTCTACCATGCACTCTTAGCCATACTGATGCGTGACAAATCTTCCCTCTATTAGTCAGCTGCAGAGAAACATATGTAGTAATGGCATAAGACACAGAGATGCCAGCCCAATGAGACGCACGCCGATTCACATCACTTGACAGCATTCAACCAATGGGAGCACAGGTAGCCATTGTCCCTCCCTTCTCAAGGCCAGTCTGTGTTGTCTCCCCCAAAAGATTAAAGTGCCCCTTGCATTACTATTATTAACTCGCTTTTTTGTACTTACGAATCATTGAAGGTCAACTATCTTAACTCAAGGTCAGTCACCTTTAGCACTTGTCACACACATGCGCACATATACACATAGACACACACACACACACATACACACGCATACATGCACACACGCACACACAGCCCTTAGTCAGTCAAGGTCAACCATCTTTAATCAAGGTCAGCCACATTTAGTACCTGTCACACACACACACACACACACACACACACACACACACACACACACACACACACACACACCCAAGTACTTTCTAATGGTACCTTGCTTATCAAAATGTTAATATAGGTGCTTTATTCCATTTTATAGTGATTTCTTTTGCAATGTGTATTACAGAAATGGAGCTCAGTTAATGTGGCAACATTCAGAATGTGATGTAAAATGTGACTAAATTCATTGTGGTTCACATACTACAATAGTTGAGCCTCATTTTACAACAAACCCAAACTTGGGTTTGTTGTAAAATGAGGCTTGGTTCATTGCAGAGGTACAGCATTCTGAATATTGCCGAACTTTAACAGTCTTTTTCTCGGATTTTTAATTTTGGTGCTTATGTCCCTCTGTGACTAACTCCCTCATATTATCTTGTCTATTGTTAACCAATACTTGGATTTGTCCATATGGCAAAATGTACATAATTTCACATGTTTGACATGATTTTCATTGCCTTTTTGACAGATATATGTCCATATTTTGGAGCAACATTTACCAATAATTTTATGTTCTTCTTTTTCAATTCCATTCTATGATGATTGTGAGTAAGGCATCTCAGTTCCTCCACAGTCTCTGACACCACAGGTTGTGCTCTCTCCCCTGTGTAGTCTGGCTCTTCAGGATACAGATCATCTCCTGGAAATAAAGATATAAATTAAAGAAATGAATAACAAAAAGGACTCAATGAGAGTTTATACAGAATTCTGTGAAGTGAGGCCACAGAAGGTGAAAAAGAAGCATACAGCAATCAAATTCAAGACAGTAATAAACATGAATCTAACACCATGTTCACATTTACATATTATGATTATATTATACAATCATTCTATTCTTTAAAGTGTCAACAACAAATTTCTTATTTTCTGAATTTGTGTTATGGTGTCCAGTTCTCACCTGGCAAGCAAAAGACCATTCCATTCTTGGCAGCAATTCTGACGGGAAAATAATGATCCATGCCCTTCTTTCCCCGCTCACCAGCAAACTTCTCCAGCTCCTCATAAGAGTCAATACTAAGTAGACGGCTCAGTTCATAGATCTGAGGTGGTGGCAGATTGACAGCTCCAATGTGCCACTGCTTCATCATTTCTAAAGGAGAAACCATCTGCAAAGTGCTTCATGTAAGTTAACAGCTAAAACAGGGCTGGTGCCCCTTCTAAAAAGAAAGATCTTTATACTCCCCTCAAAAGAATGCAGCAAAGACCAATACTTGTAGTGTTTTGTGGTTACAATTTTGCTAGTCTTGACAATGCTAGGTGAACCTTACAGGTGTATGGCCAACTATACTTCCTACTTTCACCATCTTATTTATCCATAAATTCCTTTAATCTGCTTTTAAAGTTTTCTAATGACTCAGCAATGTCCGCTTCTCTGCACAGGATATAACAAACAACTCTTTGCATACATCTTGTGAACAAAATCTGTCAGAACACATGTTTGAAAATTTAAAAAAGATTAAATGTGGGTGTAAAGAAAACTATAAACTACGCCCAACAAAACACGATGCGTGAGGTGGGGGTTGTGCAGCGCGGGAGTAACAGTTGGTAGTGAAGGGGTTAACCACCAATCTGCTATGTTTGTGAGGATTGGTCAGAGATTACCTAAGTTTTTAATATTTTTCATATTTCAAGTTGGCAGTTCTTGTGTAACTTTAATGGAAGCTGATGACTAGCTTTTATTTGTGGAACCTGTTGATGCAAGATTTTGGGTGATCATTATTTTGCCACTAGCTTAAAAAATGACTAAATTCTAGCACGACTCTTAACTCTGGTCACTCTGTACATTTAACCATTTAGCACTTGACCACTTCGTGAAAGCAAACACAAAGCACAGTAGTAGTGTGAGTGTAACAGGTTACTTAAATTCTAACTATAAATGTACTGAAAATACCACACATGTAGCACCATAGCTCATCTTATTCCAAAACATTCTTATAGAGGTGCAGGCTAAATAGGGATCTGTTTGAGATCTTTTTGTGGTATAGAGGACAAGATATAATGGGATGAAACATGATAAAAGTTACATTTCGAAAAGATATAAGAATTAATTATTTCTCAAGTGAATTGGCAAATGAATGAAATAGACTCAAATTGTTATTGCTGAGTCATTAGAAAACTTTAAAAGCAGATTAAAGGAATTTATGGATAAATAAGATGGTGAAAGTAGGAAGTATAGTTGGCCATACACCTGTAAGGTTCACCTAGCATTGTCAAGACTAGCAAAATTGTAACCACAAAACACTACAAGTATTGGTCTTTGCTGCATTCTTTTGAGGGGAGTATAAAGATCTTTCTTTTTAGAAGGGGCACCAGCCCTGTTTTAGCTGTTAACTTACATGAAGCACTTTGCAGATGGTTTCTCCTTTAGAAATGATGAAGCAGTGGCACATTGGAGCTGTCAATCTGCCACCACCTCAGATCTATGAACTGAGCCGTCTACTTAGTATTGACTCTTATGAGGAGCTGGAGAAGTTTGCTGGTGAGCGGGGAAAGAAGGGCATGGATCATTATTTTCCCGTCAGAATTGCTGCCAAGAATGGAATGGTCTTTTGCTTGCCAGGTGAGAACTGGACACCATAACACAAATTCAGAAAATAAGAAATTTGTTGTTGACACTTTAAAGAATAGAATGATTGTATAATATAATCATAATATGTAAATGTGAACATGGTGTTAGATTCATGTTTATTACTGTCTTGAATTTGATTGCTGTATGCTTCTTTTTCACCTTCTGTGGCCTCACTTCACAGAATTCTGTATAAACTCTCATTGAGTCCTTTTTGTTATTCATTTCTTTAATTTATATCTTTATTTCCAGGAGATGATCTGTATCCTGAAGAGCCAGACTACACAGGGGAGAGAGCACAACCTGTGGTGTCAGAGACTGTGGAGGAACTGAGATGCCTTACTCACAATCATCATAGAATGGAATTGAAAAAGAAGAACATAAAATTATTGGTAAATGTTGCTCCAAAATATGGACATATATCTGTCAAAAAGGCAATGAAAATCATGTCAAACATGTGAAATTATGTACATTTTGCCATATGGACAAATCCAAGTATTGGTTAACAATAGACAAGATAATATGAGGGAGTTAGTCACAGAGGGACATAAGCACCAAAATTAAAAATCCGAGAAAAAGACTGTTAAAGTTCGGCAATATTCAGAATGCTGTACCTCTGCAATGAACCAAGCCTCATTTTACAACAAACCCAAGTTTGGGTTTGTTGTAAAATGAGGCTCAACTATTGTAGTATGTGAACCACAATGAATTTAGTCACATTTTACATCACATTCTGAATGTTGCCACATTAACTGAGCTCCATTTCTGTAATACACATTGCAAAAGAAATCACTATAAAATGGAATAAAGCACCTATATTAACATTTTGATAAGCAAGGTACCATTAGAAAGTACTTGGGTGTGTGTGTGTGTGTGTGTGTGTGTGTGTGTGTGTGTGTGTGTGTGTGTGTGTGTGTGACAGGTACTAAATGTGGCTGACCTTGATTAAAGATGGTTGACCTTGACTGACTAAGGGCTGTGTGTGCGTGTGTGCATGTATGCGTGTGTATGTGTGTGTGTGTGTGTCTATGTGTATATGTGCGCATGTGTGTGACAAGTGCTAAAGGTGACTGACCTTGAGTTAAGATAGTTGACCTTCAATGATTCGTAAGTACAAAAAAGCGAGTTAATAATAGTAATGCAAGGGGCACTTTAATCTTTTGGGGGAGACAACACAGACTGGCCTTGAGAAGGGAGGGACAATGGCTACCTGTGCTCCCATTGGTTGAATGCTGTCAAGTGATGTGAATCGGCGTGCGTCTCATTGGGCTGGCATCTCTGTGTCTTACGCCATTACTACATATGTTTCTCTGCAGCTGACTAATAGAGGGAAGATTTGTCATGCATCAGTATGGCTAAGAGTGCATGGTAGAAAGTTGATTTTCAACCCTATTGTGAGTTGCATATCACTTTCTGGGGCTGAGAGCAGAGGGGTTGCCAGACAGTTTTATGCAAAAACATGACTCACCCAGAGTGGCGCTTACGTCCCTCTGTGACTAACCGCCTCATATAATACTTGGTATTAAGTATTGGATCCTCTAGCTTGGGGTTTACTAATGTGGCTAAAATCAAAGTGTATTCATCTGAGGCTATTACACAGAATATAAGCCTCAAGGAAGCAGGTCATTCAGTCTGAGTTACTGAGTAGTTGGCATTATCCAGGACAACTCAAGCAATGGTTATGAGATATCAGGGAGGAAGGAAATTGTGGCATGCATGAACCTAAAAAAGTGGTCCAAGTGATGTTACTTTTTTTAACATTTTCAGTGGTATTGACATCAGAGTCAGTTTTTTTAAGAATTTAGGTTTAGGCATATCACAGTTCTCTTCCTCCATGATACCTCAAAAATAGAGAGAAAGAGAGACTCATTACAGAATTGAAATTTTCACAAAATATGATATAAGCAAGATTTTTATTTACAATTTGTATGTAAAGAATTTTTCACAAAAATTAATCTTTTCAATAAACTACCAGGCAAAGGAAAATTAACTCATCATATATTTTGAATCACATTGATGATTTCACTGGTCTGAGCTATGATACCAAGACTATCTTTTTGTAAAATATATCTTCTATTATGTATATAAATATGATAAAATGCTCAAATCTTTTAATTTTCTTTCTGAAATTGTCCACAATATTTCCTCTTCATAGCCTGACAGTGGTGTAGAAGAGACACTGCACTTAGAGACTTGTTCTATGTCCATCTATTCAGCTAGTTGTCTTTGCTACTGTTAGATGAGCATTATCCTTTGCAGTGTAGTCTTAAGTTCAATCCTGATAACATGCTTAACAAAGTATGTAGAAACCTGTATGCTCCTCCTTCCTGGTCATTATCACAGCTTCTTAAAAATGAAGACAATTGATGACTGATGAAACAACTCCAAACACAACTTGGAAGGTGTGGCCTTGAGCCAAATTTACACCTATAGATACATTACAAAAGGCATGAGACACTTCTCTGAGATTGATGTGCATCCAAATGTATGTATGTTTCTATGTATAAATGTACCTATGTATGAAAAATCTCCAATACATAGCCTCCCAGAGCCTCACGACATGGAATACAGTAGTAGTTTTCAGTGGGCTCTGGCTTCGGTATCTGAAAGGAAAGGGGCTGATTCGATTTATGCTTGGAGTTGTAGCCAGTATAGTCTACATCTATGTGCTCATTAATTTCCTCATCCTTCACTTCAATCTTCTCAAAACGTACTGGCAAAATTTCCTGCAATGAAATGAGCAAATTAGATGATTCACAAATCAAATCAAGCTATTGTACATCTGCAGTGAGTGGGAGGGAGTGCTTCTCGAAATTATTTTGGGGTCTGACACATACATCACTACAAAACACCACACCATCCTGAAGTAAGAAAACTTCAAAATCACAATGTTGATAATGATAAAAACTAACTTTGGATTCTTTCTGAAGAATATTCCAGCTCTTTAATATGGGAGCAAGAAGTTCAGCTTTTTTATTTATTTATTTATTATTTTTTTTACAAGTTTTAATGCCACATAAGATTATTTACATCTCCCTGACTCAATAAATGTTGTTCACTTAAAGAAGAGATTGGCCGAAAACCATTTGAGTATTGACTCCCCACTATATTTCAATATGGTATTCAAGGGAGGGCAAAAGACATATAATACAATGCAGTTCAAGAATCCTTGATCCCGAGCCACCCAAGGGCTTATAATATCCTTGGAGCTACCTGTAGCACAATATCAAGATCAAGATCTTCAAGGCAGCACGTGTGTTGATGTGCTCAACGTGAATCAAGAAGCATCAGGTACACCAAGAGTCATATTCAGGTTATCATCGCCTGCCTGTCTGAACCATGCCTTTCTTCATCAGAAACAAGAGGCCAGGTGGAAACAAAAACAAGGTAAGTGTATAAATAAAGAAATGACGTTCAGTAGAAGGTACAATTAGTCACTCTCCCCATTTACCACTACTTTGTTGTTAATGAAGGAAAAGGATGATCGGCGAAGATTATGAAATGTAATGTGTGTGAAACTGATGGGAGAGTCTGTGTTATTAGTGTTGGAGGGTCATACAAGCCTTAAAATTTTGGTAAATTTTTACTTTAACAACAGTCTCAAGTTTTTTTTTTTTTTTTTTTTTTTTTTTTTTGCGGTTCTACTATACATTCGTACAGTGAACACTAAATGATTTTGGCCTCCGTCAGGTTGTTGTTCTTACTATTTACATTTCCAGTTAGTACACTACCTGTCAGAAATGAATAATAACGCTGGAAGAGGTCCGTAAATGTGCTGTGTCTGTCGAGTTTTCTTAAGTCCGGGGAGGTTGTTAGATTAAGTTCATGTTAGGGTTTGGTTAATTATGAAAAATTTCCCTAGATTTAGGGAAATTTTCCTAAATTTAGGAAAATTCTTGAATCTTTTATAGAAATTCCTGTAGATTTTTTAAAAAGGCCCCCTATCCTGTTGGAGGGGTTGGGGGTGTGATGGTAGAAATATTGTATTAAACTATAAATTTACTGTTTTTTCATACCCTTCCCATCTGTTGGAGCTTTCCAAACTGAGTAATGTGGGTAGTTGGCTTTTCATACCCTTCCCAGCTGTTACAACTTTCCATACTGAGTAATTTGATGCCCATATGTAACTGGCGCAAATCAATCATAATGGCGCTCGCTAGCAATTTTTTAAGATTTACCAAATTTGCGGGACACGACTAGCCACCTGGCAACATCGCACCATGTTGTGTCTCGAGGGTGACTGACCGCCTGTGTCCAGCAGCGCTTTCAGCCAAAACATACCGAAATCTATCAGGGAAAGATAGTTTCATCCTCGCCAAATTAGAGACGCAACAACAAACACCGATGACGCTCGCCAACGGAGCAAGTTTCGGCCTTGCCACAGCGTTTCAAAATTAAGTAAAATCCTTACCTTTACGATGAAATTACCATTTGTGGCCAGCAGCGCTCTAAGCTAAAACATTACACAAACTAAAATAACCTGGTGGGGGTCAAATCTAGCCCTGGGGTGCTCTATGCACGACATGCATCTCCCCGTGTCCCGCAAAATCGGTAAATCTTCAAAAATCGCTAGCGCCATTATAATTGATTTGCACTAGTTACATATGGGGTCAAATTACTCATTATGGAAAGCTATAACAGATGGGAAGGGTTTGAAAAGCCAACTTGAGACTGGTGTTAAAGTAAAAATTTGAATACATAAATATATAAAAAAATACATAAAAATATATAAAAATACATAAATAATACATAAATAATGAGGCAGATATAAATCAGTAATAAGACATGCACATATACAAATAGGTAAATGAATATTGGTACACACATAATGAAATAAATGTATGGTGATGCATCCAAGTCAAGAATATATGCATTGATACATAGATAATTGGAAATATGAGTCGTACACAGATGATTTAAGAAGACATACATAGATAATTTTTTTAAATATGGCATTGATGCATATGAATAATCAGAGATATATTAGAACACACATAAATGGGAATAAGACATACAGATTATCAAGATAAATATGTGAACACACACATAATTGATAATAAAACATGTAAATAATCAGAGATGTATACATATGTACATACAGACAATCAGAATATGAATGGCACTTGGAGAGATTAAGAGTTTGAAAAAGATTGAAGTTTCTGTCTGCAGGAAGAGTGTGTTATGAATTAAATTCTCAGTGCTAGGGGATGGCCGAAGAGGATCATTAGAATCAGTGTATTGGTCAGCAATGCCTCTGTTAACTTTTCTCAGGCAATGACTGGAAAGACACTCTACCATTGTGGTGATACCTTCAGATGGCGTGGAGTAATTGAGGCCCCATACGCGAAAGGGGGATAACCGACACGACCCTAGTTTTGAGATAATCGCGCTTAAAATTTATCGCTGATTACTACTATAAAAGCGTTCACAATGTATAACTATTATACATCAAATGAAAGGTCTAGGGTAGTTCTGTCATGCCATGTAGGTTTTATTTTCTCTTTTATTTTTTGGGGGGGTTACGGCTGCACATTTTATCCACCCCCTACACCGTATTTTTTAAGAGTGTATGGTATAAGAGGCATTATGTTGATAAATAATATTTATTTTGTGTTATGAATGACTCTCATCCTTGTTACTAGCTTGAGACAGTTAAGTTCATTATCAAGAACAATTCCTTTATGTTCCAGTACTCGTCGAAAATGCATTTCATGTTGTCCACACTGACTTGATTAAAGCACTTCTTAGGGTAATTACAGGCAGGACCAACAGTCTTAGTAGCAACAACACGCTTGTCTTTGTCACTGACGTTCTCCTGACAAGAGTCGCGCCTCTTCTTGGCCACTTCTCTTCCCCACTGAGAAACATCTCCTTTCCTCTTCTTCTGGAGCTCAGCACTCCATATATCCACAGCAGCATTGACCTGAGGCACCACAGGGGCAGGTGAGTCAGAATGTTCATCACTGGATGAAGACATCTTCGAGAAATCAGGAGCTGAGCAGCTTGTATGGTGAAGGTTAAGACCAAAGTGACAGCCACATGCTGCTCCCAGTGAAGCGGAAGAATGTCAACATTAACACATGATGCCGGGCTGTGATTGGACAAGCGCAGGTACTCGGCAAAATCCTCCACTCTCATTGGGTCCCACATCTCTCAGACTTGTCCCTCTTTCGAGTATGACAGAGAGAGTTAGTCTGACAAAATTGACACCCAAAATCAGTCAACTTTGGCCCTTAGTTTAACCACCAGGATGGTCTGATTTTCTTTGCTCAACCCATCCACATAAATTTTACTCCTTTAAACAACAAGTTCCCACCTCTAACTCAAAAACTCCAGATTTGTGGGTTATCCCCCTTTGGCATATGGGGCCTCAATTAATGTCTATACAGGGGAGAGTGGAATTCTGCTGATAGGTGAAATGGACTCTATGGTCACCACGATGAGGTTTTGGTAAACATGCAGGTGATGTTTTTAGAATGGATGAATTATTTATTGTGGATTGGTTAATGAAGGGCGCTGGTCGTTTCCCGACGAAGAATACAGGAGAACGGAATGCCTTTGGGTCGAATGCATTGTGACTATGTGAGTCAAGGCAAACATTGCACTTGCTAATGTGGCGAACCTTTAGATGTTGTGTGAAGTAGAGCGAGCACGAATATTATGAGTGTTTGAATGATTATGACAAAGGGGTGTTCGTCCATGTGTTAGTGTCTGAGAAGGAGGAGAAAGAAATTTGCATCTTGTCTATTTTCTGGATAGCCTGAGAATCAGTGAGTGGCTTCTTGTCATTTATATGCTTGCATACATCATATAGGTACTTTGATTTTGTGAATTCGAAATCAGAAGCATTTGAAAAATTTCTGTCATCTATTACACTGGTGAAACACATGTAAGCTAGTAATTTCTGAAGTGTCTTTTTAGTAAGGGAACCATTCTCAAGATATCTGAAGTCTTTAGCTGTGAGACCACTTCTGAGCTGAGTATTGTTGCAAAATTTTCTGCTTGAAGAGCATTTGAGAATGAATGACCGTTCTGCAATGTTGAAGATGTCATTTTTAAGATTGAATGTGTGGCCCCGAGAGTTGAATGTGTGACTGAAAATGTTTAATCATCTCAGAGGTGAACTCATTGTAAGTTGTGATAGATGTGAATTTGTCCGAATATACTAGAAGTCCAGCTGTACTATTGTCTTCGAATGAAATACCCGGTTAAGGAGGAGAGGGAGGAATGGGAGGGAGGGGGGAGGGTTTGTGGCTTCCTCCAGTTGCTAGTTGAGTTACTGTGTATGTGATGATACTTATTATTACTTATATTTACATCACTTAGAGAACTTGGGTTAATTCAACACAGTCTGTATACGTATGGAATGAGCATTTACTCACAGTTACGCTTTGTTGTTTTATGCGTGGGAGGCCTAGTACCAATTTTCCTCACCACTGGTCAAGAGGATGGGTATGCCTACCACTGTATGAAATTTGGTTGTGTTTCTAATTATAGTGCGATTTTGGCGCATCACTAAATATCGTGTTACCCAGGTGCCGTATCTGTTTTTTCCATCAATGGTACCCGGGTGCCATATTGGTCTTTTACAGGTTAAATAAGGCAGCTATTATTGTGCATCTTGTTTTGCATTTGGTGCAATCTTAGCACTGTGACAAAACTTTGTAGAATGTTGAAATGAACTTGTAAAAAGGAAGATGATAGATGGAAGATATAAAAGTACGTGAAGACAGATATTATGCACATTTGTGGACAAATGAAAAGATACTTGATACTTATTTGCCTTTGGAACTTTTCAGAAATTGGGAGGAAGAAAAGTTCAGGATAAAAGAAAAACTAATGCTAAAAGCCAGCAATTAGAAAAGAGAAAGAAACTTGCCCCAAACCTAGATGAAGAAATTACCAGTGAAGAGGAAGAAGAGTATGACAAGAGTAAAAAGATAATTGAAGAAGAAGAAGAGTTGGAGGAGGAGACTGCACAAGAGAAAAAGGTCCGGTTGGCACGTCAGTACCTGAAGCAGTTACAGGAACAGAGTGAGTATTTTGTGATTTATCCCCAAAACAAAGAATGGCCACCTAACACAAGGCTGAATCAATTGACTTACATTTCCTCTTTGCTTCTAAAGAATTTTTATTTATTTGTTTTATTGACAGTTTTCCTTTATTAATCATCATGTGCATTAAAAGAAAATATTTTGTTCTTAGAGTTGGCATATAGATTGACGAAACATACCTACACATCAGACAACTCTCATGATGTGTAAAATAAAATAACTTGTTCATTAATATAAGTCATACAGGGAAATTGCATTATTATTGAAACCCAATACAAAATTTCCACCAGGTCTCCTTTCCAGTATTCTATACTTATATATGTAGCAATTATGGTATTGATTTATTATTGATTAATGGATATTCTGTACTGAGTACCTGTACATATGACTTCCAAATCTGGTGCGCTTCTTTAGTTCATTTCAGTTGATTGTTGGAAGTATACCCATTGTGCAGGTAGTAACCCTTTAAAGTATAACATGTTCCACCGCACACATTATGATAGTAATAATGAAAAATGGTTTATTCAAGTTGTAGTATGTACATAGTGAACTTCATAATAAATGACATAGTGAAGCTTAAGACTAGTAAACTATCCTAATGGTTTATTGGTTGCACTATGGTGAGTATAGCACTGAGGTGGAATCAACATGTGAGTGTGTGAAAGTCATACCTTAGGTATCCACTTCACTTTGAAGAGTGTGCTGGCTTGGCATGTGCCCTATATGCCAGACTATGACGACCCTCAGTTTTTTAGGGAAAAATTTAGGTTTTGAACAATTACCAGTGTACAAGATGACCCCCTTAATAGCAGAGGGAGCCCACATGGTTGGGTAATAGTAAGTGACTCCATCACTGCTAATGCGCAATATGAGGGGCTTGCTTGGCTGTTCATTCCCTCACTTGAGTACATTGTTACCATGGCAAAATTTACTGTCTTTGTTCTGCACAACTCCAGGTGTTTTTTAACTCCCCCCACCCCCCAAAAAAAGGAATACGGCAACAGTTTCTGTTATTCTGATTGGCAACTGATTATTATTATGGTGTGGTTGGAATTGGCCATTTCAGGTGTTGGGTGAGGGAAGGGTGAGGGTGTCACCAGATTCTGTCACTGTTGCCACTTCACCATAAATCATCAGCTCGCCTTATTCTCCAACCCTCCTTAATCTCCTTTACTCCTGTTTCTGTCTGTCTCTCGGTTTCTATATGAATTGGTTCATTACTGAATTTTAACTTTATGTATAAAGGTATCTCCCTCCACCCTAAAGGTAAATTAATATTTTTTCTTATTTTATATCTTTGAAATTTTCAGGAGCACAAGATGAAGAAGACAAGTTGGATGATGAGGCCATCAGTGCTCGGCTTCGAGAAGACGTTCTGGAGGCGTCTGGAAGACTTCGGAAAAATGTTGCAGATTCTTACTTGGAACCTGAGACTAATGATCTGAAAGTTTTGAGATCAAAAAAGCAAAGATTGTCTGTTACATGCATAACGGTCTCTGCTGATGAGAAATATGTATTCTCAGGGTCAAAAGATGCATCTTTGGTGAAATGTAAGTAGAACAAGTTTTACTGTACTTTTCATATACATTGTATATCCTGCTTTATAAACCACTTCTTTAAGTAGATAAAATGAGCCAATTTGTGTATTTATTTTCTAACATGGGATATGTTTTTAGATAGCATTGATGGTGAGAGACTTGGTATTGTGCTTGGAGGAAGGAAAGATGCTAAAGACTCACATATTGGACACTGCTCTCACATTTACTCCATTGCTGTGTCTTCAGATGGAAAGTTTCTGGTAAGCTATGACACGATAAAGCGTACAATACCAGAAAGATGGTGAAAAGTTAATATGATTTTTTTCTGATTTCCTCTAAAATTAAATTTAATTAAGATTAAGTGAATGTTATTACACTTATGTGATGTTTGCCTTGTAGTATGATAAAATTTGTATTTTATTTTGGGAACAAAAAGATTTTCATTCATATACTTTTTTCCTGTATGTATGTGAATAGCTTTACATTAATTACCAGTAATATACTGTATGGCTTAGCTGCTGTATATGCTAGACTATAAGGCAACCTAGTGTGCAAGACGACCCCCAATTTTTATGGAAAAATTTTGGTTTTGAGCTATTACTGGTGTATAAGATAACCCTGTTAATGGTAGAGGGAGCCCTCATGGTTAGCTAAGGGTAAGGGACTCCATCACTGCTGATCCACAATATGAGGAGCTTGCGTGGTGGTTGGTTCACTCACTTGAGTACATTGTTACCTTGGCAAAATTTACTGTCTTTGTTTTGCACAACTCCAGGTGTTTCTCAACTCCAAAATGGAAGGAATATGCATTATTCAATGCCATGGTTTCTGTTGGTCTAATTGGCAACTGATTATTATCATGGTGTGGTTGGACTCGGCCATTCCAGGTGTGGGGTGAGTGTGTCTCCAGATTCCCCCACTTTGCCACTTCACCATAAATCATGAGCCTGCCTTATTCTACAACCCCACTTCCTCTCATTTACTCCCTTCTCTGTCTGTCTTTCTGTTTCTATATAAATTGGTTTATTACTGGTTTCTAACTTTTGTTCCATATTACCATTGAAGTAAAAATCAAGGCATGATTTATGTACAGTATATCTTCACCCATTCGCAGTTCATTGTTCATGGCCTCACATACTCACGGATTTTCCTCAAAGTTTTTTTTCATAATTTCGACAATTTTGTGAATTTCTTAGGCCATTTTTTAGCAGAAAAACACTCTCATTCACCCTAACTGGTAAATAATTTTAAAATAACAATGTCAGTTAATATGAAATAAAAAAAATTAGAAAAGAGAGATGATGCAGTGTAACTGGTATATAACTAAAATTACAATGTCAGTTAATATAGAATAAAAGATTAGAAAAGAGAGATGATACAGTGTAACTGGTAAATAATTTTAAAATAACAAGGGTGTCACCAGATTCCCCATTGTTGCCACTTCATCATTGATCGCGGGCTTGCCTTATTCTCCAACTCCGCTTCATCTCCTTTATTCTTATTTCTTACCTTTCTATCTAAATTGGTTCATTACCGAATTCTAACTTTTGTTCCATATCACCAATGAAGTAAAGACAAGGCGTATTTTACGTATAATGGGCTTGCCTTATTCTCAAACCCCGTTTGATCTCCTTTGCTACTGTTTCTGTCTGTCTTTACATTTCTATATAAATTGGTTCATTACCAAATTCTACCTTTTTTTACCATATAACTGTTGAAGTTAATATAAGGTGGCATATGAGTGGGGAAGTGTTACCTAACTGACACACCTCACTTGACCTGCCATACTAGACAGAAAAAAACCCTTGAAAGTATTAACAATTGCCAGTGTGATCGCCGCTTAAACAATGACACTGCCAGTAAACATTATCCATCGCTAGAGAGGAGTTGCCTGCTAAACCAATGAATTGTGTGAGTGTGTGTGTGTGTGCGTGTGTATATATATATGTGTGTGTGTGTGTGTGTGTGTGTGTGTGCATATATATATATATATATATATATATATATATATATATATATATATATATATATATATATATACACACTCATACAGTAAACAATATATGGACATGTGTGCCTGCATAATGAATTTCAAGGTAAAGTGGCTTAATGTTCACCTCAGGGTTATAGGTTTGTATTTTATTACCAGTATGTAAGACGACCCCTTAATTTAGGAGTCTCAAAATTGGCAAAAAAACTCATCTTATACTCCAGTATATACGGTATTATGTTAGTAAAATAAATGTAGCAATATATATATATATATATATATATATATATATATATATATATATATATATATATATATATATATATATACACACACACACACACACACACATACAGTAATGATGTGCACATTTGTGTGTGTGCCTAGACATCACTAGAGAGGAGCTGCCTGCTAAGCCAATATATTGTGCACATGCATACATACATACATACATATGTATGTATGCATGTATATGTATACACACACAGTAAACAATATATGCACTTGTATACCTGTATAATGAATTCCAAGGTAAAGTGGCTTAATATTCACCACCGGGTTATAAGTTTGTGTTTTATTACTGGTGTATAAGACAACCCCTCAATTTAGGAGTCTCAAAAATGACAAAAAAAAAAAATTGTCTTATACTCTGGTATATACGGTATCCAGGTAAGTTCCAATTTATGAATGTTTGAGTCTTGAGATTATGAGCAAAACATTATCATTTGTTCTCATAAAAGATACTTGTTTCTATTAGATTTTGCAATTAAATATTTTTGTTTCTTAAATTTGCATGAATTTTCATTTTCTTATCATTAATATTATAGCTCTCTTTTTAAAAATCACAGAAAATTTGTGGTGGACACCCTGTAAAACAAGTTATTGTGTAAAAAAGCTGTTAAGATCTTTTCAAAAACACAGCTCTTTTATCTTTACTTATTTATCTTTTTGTATTTATTTGTTTTTTTTTCAGGCCTCAGGTGATGCAGGAGGCTACATACACATCTGGAATGCAGAAACTCTTGAACATCTGAAGACATTTAAGAAGCATCGAGGGGCCATCTCAGGCTTGTCCTTCCGATGGGCTACTCACACACTCTTCTCCAGCTCACATGATAGGATGGTCATGGTGTGGAACCTTGATGCCATGGCCTTTGTGGAAAACTTGTTAGTTTCACAAATTTTCTTTGAATATGATATTTGTTTCTTTCTGATGCTGATGAATAAATGTGATTGTCTCATCTATACATCATTTATATGTTTACTGAATGTTACCCAGAAAGGAGGGATACCTCACACATGCACATGTGCATGTATATATGTATAGTCAATTGCTTTTAGCTAAAAACAAATGTATTGCATATGATGATGATTATCATAATCTTTTCCAGAGGTGGCCATCAAGATGCAATAACAGGCCTGGATGCCTTCATGAAAGAGTCGTGCATCACCAGTGGAGGAAGAGACCAGTCTGTGATTGTGTATGTGTTGGTTGAGGATAAACAGCTGCGGTTTTCAGGACACCATGATTCCATAGATGGTGTAAAGTTAATCAATGAGAGGACCTTTGTTACTTATGGCCAAGATGGGTAAGTTGTAATGCTCATATATTTAGAATGAAAAGATCCAGGATATCAGGATGGCCAAATGATAAAGAGCAGAAACATGAATATTCTTCTCTTTCTGAAAAAAAAAGCATGGTAGTTGTAATGAGAATAATTGACTCCCAAATATATCCTCGGGAAAGCAGTATGTGTTGATGGAAAGTGTAGGCTCCACAATCCTCAGAATCAGACTAGATATGTTGCTTAAGAGATAGAATTTTGCACCAACATTATGATGAAGCCTAGCAATCAGAGAGTCTTTGAATTATTTTGAAAGCCATGAAAATGTTTGAAACCTACCTTGAGGGATCTCTTGCATATTATCAGATACCTGGCTTTGTGGACAACTCTCAAGAAACGTCCACACTGTGTGGTGAAAGCTGCACATGGCTATCAAAACAATGGCCTACCTAATTGGATCACAGCTGTGGCTACTCTGATTAACACCGACATCATGGCCTCAGGTATGTGCAGTTTTAATGCTTATTGTAAAGTGGAACATTAACTGTTTAAGGGGGAGATCCGCCTATATTTAAAAAATAATGTGAGTTTCTTCTAATTCATACAGTACATGCATAGCATTATGCTAATCATCATATTCAAATTTGGTGTTGATATGAGTAAAAAAAAAATTTATATGATTTTTTTGTTGTTTTGAAAATTTTTGAATTCGAAAGGAATCGCCAATTCTTCACCGATTTCAACGTGATTTTTACAGTAATATCACATCATCTATGTTACCATAAGTACAATCCAAAATTTTTGAAAATCTTCTCTTTTCTTATTTTTTTAATTTTTCAAAATTTTCACTAGTTTAGACGTAAAAAATTAATTGAAAAATATTTTTTTTTACCTATTTTCAAAGTTTGGACTCGTACTAAATTTATACAACTATCCAATGCTTTTGTCCCAAAATTTCAGCCAAATCAGACAAAAACTAACGGAGGAGATAGCATTTGTGTGTGAAAATCTATGGTTTTGAGAAAACAGCGATCAAAGTTTGCCTTCCGATTTTTCAAGTTCCAAGTGAAGTGAAACTATAATAAGAGATTCCAGGTATATTTGTTTATGCATGTGGATTCATACGGTGTTTATACCTAATAATCTGGCACCTGGTCCCCCCTAATAAAAATTTATTAGGTATTACATGCTCAAAGGCAAGGGTATCATGATGCAGCAAGCATCCTCTCTCATGTTCACCAGCGATGTTTTCCTTCCTCACCCTGCCCAATGCCCCGGCTCTTCTACTCTGTAGTGTTCTCCCTTTCAACTTAGGCATGTCTATGTTCAGAATACGGAAGCAGATCTTAAAATAAGGCACGGAATAGTAAAAGATAAGCAGGAGGAGCGGCGGTGTCTTCTTGTCCCTGGCCTGTCTTCTCTCTCTCTGCTGAGAGATGATAACTGGCAAGAGTTGAGAAGGATGGTTCAGGATGACAGACGTATGATAATGTGTTTTCACATCATTATTTCTTAAAAAAATAGTTATTTCAAGCATAAAAGAAAAGAAACATGCACACTCCTCCTTCACTCGCACGTTACGGACATTTAGTATACATTTAAAGGGCTGCTCGTTAGGCCCTTTAAAATTGCGGTAGAGAAAAAAGAACTTAACCATTCGATATTAGAGGGATAGTAGGTATTGCCTGACTGTAAAACAGAAAATCGATATTTTTTATCGGCATCAAAAAATATTAAGGCGGATCTCTTCCTTAACTCTTTTCTTGTTTCATCTATCAGTGCTTGACCTTTCACATCCCTTAAAAGGGTTGTCATGACATCTGTGACTGCCCATTGTTTCCATGGCTTGTAAAAATACCTTATGGCAGTGCACAGAGAGAGAGAGAGAGACTGGTATAGATTTCCTTAGTTACTGTACAAACACACACACACACACACACACCGACGCTAGCGCTGAATGGATGTGTTTTTTCGGAACATACAACAACATCAGCTACCAGGCTCCTTACTGCTGGAGGAGCCTGGTATGTATGTACAT
Source organism: Callinectes sapidus (assembly GCA_020233015.1). Taxonomy (NCBI): domain Eukaryota; kingdom Metazoa; phylum Arthropoda; class Malacostraca; order Decapoda; family Portunidae; genus Callinectes; species Callinectes sapidus. Next base: position 16,791,874 of record CM035181.1, read on the forward strand.
GGAGGGAGGGGGCTATTCTTAGTTTGTCCTATCTCCAATAGTGAACAAATCAATTAAAAGATTACTGCTAAATGGAGAGTAAGGAGTTGACTCTAGCCTGGAGCCAAAGCGACATAAATAGACCGGGGACCTTTGTTTTGGAAACACCACTGGGTCTAAAGAAGATAGCTGGCTCAAATGCAACTGGTGATTTGGGTGGATTTGATAATGAAAGCAAGGGAACCATGAGGAGGTTAGTGAATGTTGAAAGAGAAGTGAGATTTATGAAGGAATTGTTGGAAGGTATGATGATGAAATATGAAGTAATGGAAAAATAAAATAAGGAAATGAAAAGTGTGTTTCGTGAGTATGAGCATATTATGGAGGCCAATAAGATGAAGAAGGATTTAGGAAATATGAAAAAGGAAAATGAAATCCTCAAGAAAAATATGTAAATTATGAAGTCCAACTCAAAGATCTAAGGGAAAAAGTGAGGGATGATTCAGAAAAAAATTTATAAAATTTGTAGTGATTCCATGTTGACAGAACTGAAGAATATGGGAAAAAATTAAAGGGAGGAGGAAAAGGTTACTTTTGCTGAGGTGATAAAGAAACGAATACCATATAAGACAAGGGACACAGTAATACAGGTTATTAAGGAAAAGCAAGACTTAATGAGAGATATGGTGGACAGAAAGAAATGTACAGTATACCCTCATCCACTCGTGGTTCACCGTTCGCGGCCCCGCATACTCTCAGATTTTCCTCTCAAAGTTTGTTTCCTAATTTTGGCAATTTTGTGAATTTCTTGACCATTGTTTAGCAGAAAAACCCTCACATTCACCCTAACTGGTAAATAATTTTTAAATAACAATGTCAGTTAATTTGAAATAAAAAAATTTGAAAAGAGAGATGATGCAGTATAACTGGTATATAACTTTTAAAATTACAATGTCAGTTAATATAGAATAAAAGATTAGAAAAGAGAGATGATACAGTGTAACTGGTAAATAATTTTAAAATAACAATGTCAGTTATGAGCTTTCGTTTCTCTTTCTTGCTGATTGACTGCAGATGACGTGACATCACAAACATCTTGATGCGCGAGATGCTAAACACCTCTCTCTCTCTCTCTCTCTCTCTCTCAGTTGCACGTACTATGTACATATTATACTACATAATTACTGTTTTTAATATATCATTACTGCATATTACTACATTATTTCTGTATTAATGAGTAAGACTGTCTTTAGAATGTGTTTGGGAAGCATATTTTAGCATATATATTACTATCTATAGGCATTTTAAAACTGCATCAATAATTCGTGGATTTTTGGGATTTGCTAGAGGGGAAGGAACATAAGCCCCATGAGTAGCAGGGGGATACTGGAAAGAGAGGAGAGTGAGTTGGTAAAAAAAGTCATATAAAAGGTTCAAGATGACACACAAAGCTTAGAACATGAGGTCAAAGAAGACATAGAATTGGAAAATACAATGCCACTGAAAGTGAGAATGAGGTCACAATTGGCAGTAGAGGAAATAACAGCAAGAGCTGGTAGACTGATCCAAAATGAAGAGTATAAGTATGTATGGGTGAAGAGAGACATGAATATGGAAGAAAAACAGGAGAACAATCTAAGACAAAAGGCTAAGGAAAAAAAACTGAAAGAGGACAGAGACCGAGAAGAAGAAATTTTATTGGTGGTTGTTAGACATGAGGCTGAGGAGGTGATTTATTTGGGAGAAGGAAGAGGAGGTAGAGAAACTACATCAGCATCAGTTAGAGGTACAATCAATCAATCATGCGGGGGCATACGCCAGGGGGCGCTTTGCCTCGCCTACCCTACTGCTCCACCCCTGGCAGTCACGCCTCACAAATCTCCATGCAGACTCCCTTCCCATACTGAGTGACTCCCAGCACGAAGCATCAACTTGCCGCAGCCAAGAGTTCTGTGGACGTCCCCTTGGCCTCCTCCAAACTGGACGAGTTACTATCCAATATGCTAGAAATAAAGGACTATTTAGATATTCATAAACCAGATGTGTTCTGCATGGCAGAGACAAAATTAAAGGAAGAGATCCACATAAATTTCCAGGAAGAGGGATATATAATTTGGAGAAGAAATAGAAAAGGGGAAGGAGGAAGGGGTGTAGTAATAATGGTGCAAGAGGACATTTTTGTAGAGAGTGTAATTTGGAGATGGCATGGCAGAAGTCATTGGTATAACAATTCAAACCAATGGAAGAGAAGGAGGAAAATTGTAATAACCTGTGCCACAAAAACAAATATGCGAGAGTTGGAAGAATATGAATTAATGCAGAAGGTGTTAAAATGCCTGGATGACATGATAAGGAAGGACAAGAAGGTACTACTAGTGGGAGATTTTAACTGGAAAGAAATGGAAGGGAGTGGAAATGCAGGATCATGGAGTGAAGAAATGTTGCAATTAGCCATGGAGAACACACTGGATCAATGGGTGGAAGAATACACTTGGCTCAGAGGAGAAGAACTGTGAATGCTAGACCTGGTATTTAAAAAAAAAAAAAAAAAAAAAAAAAACTTCATCCCATCATTAATTAAGTACCTAAGCCCAGTGGATAAAAGTGTTCATGTATTGATTGAAATGGAAGTACAAGAATGGGCATTGGTAATAAGAGAAGAGGATTATAAAAATGGGAGATTAAATTATGCAAGGGCCAACTTTGAAGACTTAAGGAAATTTTTTTGGAAGTATAGATTGGAGAGGAATCATGAGTGGTAAAACAGCACAGGAGAAATATGAAATATTCCTAAGGAAACATAATGAAGGTGTGGAAAGATATGTACCTAAATACAAAGTAAGGAGTAGCAAACACACATGGTACAATACCATATTATCGTTCACATTATCCTTCATTCAAAATTTCAACAAATAATATGGTGACTCCTACACCAGCCATGGAGTCCCCTTCTGGGGAGGGGACTCTAAATGTCCCCAGGTTGGACTGCTCTTATGGTATCGACCCTAAGTGTCGTCACACCTCCCTCACATTTTTCACTGTCAACTTCTGCAACATTCGTAGTCTTTGATCAAATTTTCAATCTGTAGAACACCATCTCTCCTCTACTAAACCTTATCTTCTTTTCCTCACTGAAACACAGCTGTCTGAGGCAACTTACGGTACCCCCTTTTCTGTTCCCTCCTACTTTCTCTATCCTCATTTTTGCTCTAAAGCTGAATGTTGCATCTATGTCCGCAACGACTTAACTTGCTCTCGTGCTCATGCTTTTGAATCTTCTGAGTTTCCCACCATCTGCCTTCAACTTAAGAGTCACTCTAACTAAATTTTTCTGTGCTGTATATCTCTCTCCTAACTCCTCTGACTATAGAAAATTCTTTGACTATCTGACTTCCAAAGTGGAGCACATTCTGACTCTTTCCTTTTGCAGAGATCTCCATTCTTGGAGCTTTGGTTTTCCTCTCTCCTCACTGACCATCCTGGTGATCTTGCCTTTAACTTTGCTATCCTTCATGACCTAGAGCAACTGGTGCAACACCCTACTCATATTCCTGACTGTCTTGGAGATACGCCCAATATTCTTCTTTACATTTTCCTAACCTCTAATCCTTCTGCTTATGCTGTCACCCTTTCTTCTCCGTTGGGTTCCTCCGATCACAATCTCATATCTGTATCTTGTCTTACCTCTCCAATCTCTCCTCAGGATCCTCCAAAGCAGAGGTGCTTTTGGCATTTGACCTCTGCTAGTTGGGGAGACCTGAGGAGGTATTATGCTGATTTTCCTTGGAATGATTACTGCTTCTGTGTCAGGGACCCACCCGTCTCTGTGTGCTGAGCTCATAACAGAGGTGATAGTGTCTGGCATGGAGGCGTACATTCCTTATTCTTTGTCTTGACTTAAACCTTCCAAACCCTGGTTTAACACAGCCTGCTCTCGTGCTATCCATGATAATCATGCCGAATGATGCCAAGTCTGTTCTTCAACTAGCCAAAAACTCCTTCATCCATAGAAAGTGTCAAAATCTTTCCAGATCTAACTCCCCTTGAGACTTCTGGCATCTAGCCAAAAACATCTCCAACAACTTTACTTCTTCATCTTTCCCTCCTTTAGTTCAACCTGAAGGCACCAATTCCATCTTATCTATCTCTAAAGCTGAACTCTTCGCTCAAAAAAACATTTGCTAAAAACTCTACCTTGGATGATTCTGGGCTTGTTCCTCCCTCTCCTCCCCCCCTCTGACTACTTCATGCAACCTATTAAAATCCTTTGTAATGATGTTTTCCATGCCCCCGCTGGCCTAAACCCTCAAAATGCTTATGGACCTGATGGAGTCCCTCCTATTGTTCTCCGAAACTGTGCCTCCATGCTTGCACCTTGCTTAGTCAAACTATTTCAACTCTGTCTATCTACATCTACCTTTCCTTCTTGCTGGAGGTTTGCCTACATTCAGCCTAAAAAGGGTGACCGTGGGTGTTCCTAAAAAGGGTGACCGTTCTAATCCTTCAAAATACCATCCTATTGCTTTAATCTCCTGCTTATCTAAAGTTTTTGAATCTATTCTCAACAAGATTCTTAAACATCTATCACTTCACAATCTTCAATCTGATCACCAGTATGGCTTCCATCAAGGCCCCTCTACTGGTGATCTTATATATAAATGGAAAGATGAAGTGTAAAGAAACCATAGATAAGATAGTAAAGGGAGAATAATGAATGATAAGCTTCAAATCTGTATTTTCAAAAGAGGAGGCATTTACAGAGCTAAACATGACAGAGGCACATTAGGGACTCAAAGAGGTTGTGGTACAGAAGCAAGATGTTGGTAGATTGTTGGGAAGTTTGGATGTAAGAAAAGCAATGGGATGGGATGGAGTGTCAGGCTGGACACTAAGGGAATGTAAGGATCAACTAATACAGCCAATTTGGGAAGTAATTGCCAACTCAGTAGAGGAGGGGAGGGTGCCACAAGAGTGGAAGAAGGCCAACATAATGCACATTTACAAAGGAGAAAAGAAGACTGACCCACTAAATTATAAACCTGTGTTACTAACAAGTGTTGTCCGCAAAATCTGTGAGATACAGGCACCTCCCATTTTACACTTGTTAGTTTTATGTTTTCAAATTTATGCATGGTCCAGTCTCCCCCCAAAATATATAATTTACGTTTTTTTTTCATATACAGTATCCCCCGCTATTTGCAGGAGTTACGTTCCTTCCCCTCCCGCGAATCCTGAAAATCCTCAAATTCTTTATACAGTTTTAAAACACCTATATATAATAATATATACACTAAAATATGCTTCCCAAACACATTCTAAAGACAGTGTTACTCATTAATACAGTAATAATGTAACAATATGTAGTAATGATCAATTAAAAACAGTAATAATGTAGTATAATATGTACATAGTATGTGTGACTGAGAGAGAGAGCTGTGTAGCGTCTCATGCATGAAGATGTTTGTGACATCATTTCATCTGCAGCCAATGAACAGGAAGGAGAAATGGAAGCTCTTAACTGATGTTGTTATTTTAAAATTATTTACCAGTTAGGGTGAATGTGAGCATTTTTCTGCTAAAAAATGGCCTAAGAAATTCTCAAAATTGCTGAAATTATGAAAAAAAAAAATTTAGAGCAAAAACTGCGAGTATGAGGGCCGCAAACAGTGAACTGCTGAGTGAGGGTATACTGTATATGCAATATTTCATTGAGTGGCCAACAGATGTCTCATGTGAGTTCCTTTACTCCACCCAAACAACAACAGTTACATAATCACACATGCATACAATATATATATATATATATATATATATATATATATATATATATATATATATATATATATATGTATGTATGGGTGTCCTCACTCATTTACATTATTATCATGGCAAAATTCACTGACCTTAATCTGCATCTGAGATTCAAATGACAGGAATATTCATTACTTCATTTTCGTGATGAGTACTAATTATGACACGTTTATTGCTGGAGCCTCACTGGACACTTTGGAGCTGTAATATGATAGGCTTGGTTGGTAATTCTCATTACCACCTTGTCATGTATTGATTTTATAGTGAGATTAGCTATGAAGGCTATGATTGGCTAGCTTAACGTAAAGTATTTATTGATGCCAAGGTTTCTGTTATCCTAATCAGCATCTGATTACTATCATCACGTGGGTGGTCCACTGAATGTAAGTTGCCAACACAGTAAACACCTATAGAAAGAAGCTCACCCTGTCTTAGAGCCAATGAATTTTGTACATATACATTTAAATACACACAAACAGATATATATATATATATATATATATATATATATATATATATATATATATATATATATATATATATATATATATATATTATATATGTGTGTGTGTGTGTGTAAATATTATACAGTTTGATTTACTGTGTTTTCGTTTTCCGCGCCCTCTTCAAGAAAGCATTCCCCGCATAAATCGAGAGGTACCTGTATTTAATGAAAGAGAAATGGGTGAAATATTAGGATGACAATGGAGCTATATCAGATAGACAATTTGGATTTAGACAAGGAAAATCATGTGTAATGAACCTACTAACTTTCCGTACACAAGTAATTGAAGGAATCGAAAACAAAAATGGATAATGGATGGGTGGATGTTGTCTACCTAGACATCAAAAAAGCCTTTGATAGAGTTCCACACAGACTCTTATGGAAACTGAAACACATAGGTGGGGTGAGAGGGAAAGTATTAGAATGGACACAAGATTATTTGAAAGATGGAGAAATGAGAACTGTAATCATGGAAGCAGCTTCCAGTTAGAGAAATGTAACAAGTGGCGTACTGCAGGGGTCAGTCTAAGTACCCATAATGTACCAGGTATATGTAAATGACATGCAGGGTGGCGTGACCAGCTATATAAACCTACTTGCCAATGACGCCAAATTAATGAGAGTGTTAGAAAACACTGATGGCTGTTGAGAGCTACAAGGTGGTATAGACAAGATCTATAAATGGAGTAAAAGGTGGAAACTGGATTTTAATGCAAAGAAATGCCATGTGATGGAGCTACAAAATGGGACAGGAGATAATACTTAAATACAAGATATGCTGAACCCAGAACAGCACATAAGCCAACTATTTGGATCAACATACATGCTATTAACCAATATTAGAGTAACTTTCCACTACATGGATAAAGATATGATCAGAAAAATTTTAACCAGCAAGATACACCTGAGGTTGGAATATGCAGCAGTGGTGTGGTCACCTAATATGAAAAAAGATTAAAGAAAATTAGAGAGGATTCAAAGAATAGCCACAAAAATGGTACCAGAATTAAGAGAACTAACATACGAAGACAGATTAAAAGAAATGGGACTGCCAGTTCTGGAAGAGATCTAATAACTCTATAAGAATAGTAAATGGCATTGAAAAGCTGGACAAGCAAAACCTGGGGATGATGGAGGAAAATACAAGACAGATGAGAGGACACTCAAGGAAGGTCAAAAAGAGTTGGTGTTTAAAGGACATTAAAAGTACAGTTTTCCACATAGAATTGTGGATGCTTGGAATGGATTAAAAGAAGAGGTTGTTACAGCAACCAATATACATAAATTTAAGGAAATGTTGAATATCTGGAGATATGGAGACAGAACACTATGAGCCCCACTCGAACCCTGTATAATACTACTAGGTAAATACACACACACACACACACACACACACACCTACCTCTTTTTCCCCATATCTATATAGGGCCACAGTTTCTTATGAGCTTTTTTCCACACTTTCTTGTCTAAGGCTTCCTCTCCACTGATATCCTTCTCTAAAGTTGTCCCATATTCAGTCATCCCATTGTCTTAAAGGTCTCCCTCTTTCTCTCACTCCCTTCACCTGGAACTTCATCATCCTTCTCCCAATCCCTTCTTCATTTCTCCTCATACAATGTTCATATGACTGAAATCACTTGCATCTTTCTCACTAGTGTCACCTTGTCTTTCCCTCTAATTCTCTTGTTCCTCCTCTTATTCCTCCTTGTCACTCCCAACATCCACCTCAACTTTGTCATTGTGTGTGTGGTAAAGGAAGGCTAACAGTGTGAAGAATGGCATGGGAATGATAGCCTAGTATACAGATAGAATGATTATTATTGTGATTATTTCTAATGTGTTTAGATGGGGGCTTGAAGAAGAGGTGATAGGAAACACAGCAGTAAGGAGTTGGGATTAATCCTGATTGTTTTTTCTTATGGCTCCTACAGGGGAACTCAACTCCTTCCTGCTATGTTGTCTTTCACTTCCCTTGATGTTAGTAATATTTATGATGGTAATAGTTTGAAATATCTTGTTGTTGCAGGGTCAATGGATGGCTATGTTCGACTGTGGAAAGTGGATACAGATGGACACAGATCAGTGAAGCCATTGTTTTCTGTCCTTGTACCTGGTGTAATCAACTCCCTGTCTTTCACAACAAGTGGCAGTCACCTTCTAGTTGGAGTGGGGCAGGAGCACAAAATGGGAAGGTGGTACATAGAGAAATCTGCTAAGAATTCTGTTGTTGTTATACCTTTGAAGAAAAAATAATGGTAATTTTCTAATAAATTCATATTTTTTGTGATTTACTGTTTTTTTTATCAGAAATGTGTAAATGATATGACAATATTACTGTTCTTTTAAGCACTGATTTTATTAGATTATTATTATTATTATTATTATTATTATTATTATTATTATTATTATTATTATTATTAGTGGTAGTAGTAGTAGTAGTAGTAGTAGTAGTAGTAGTAGTAGTTGTAGTAGTAGTTAGTAGAAATAGTAGTTAGAAGTAGCAAAGTTTTGATTTATTGTTGATGTATATTACTCTGATATCTTCTGCCAAAGGTTTAGAATGTAGTGTTTTTACTTAGCTCGAAAGCAGATGAGTTTATAGAAATCCTTGTTTTCAATTCATTGTCTTAAATTAACAAGACTCTTATAGCTGATTTGTATAGATTTCATGACATGAATGACCTCATCAAAAGACAAACTTGAATCCAGATCCTTTAGTGTACATATTGTGTGTGTGTGTGTGTGTGCGTGTGTTTAATAATAATAATAATAATTAATAATTATAATATTAATGCAATTTATTAGGAATTGCAGCCTACAAGGCATGTGTGTGTGTTTAAGGATGCATCCTTATCTGATTCTCCACACTTGTATGAGTCTATTGATGTATGGCACCTCCCTTAGAATTTGATGGGCTGTGTCATTCATTCTTCACACACTCACGACTCTCCATTTGAAGGAGGATTCTACCATGCTTGAGTGTTTGTCTTCTTACTTTCCATACCCTCTTGGCACTATTTATCTATACATCCTTTACATTACCTATGTCATAAATTCACACCCCTCATGCTTGATCTTACTATTTTCCTCACCAACCTATCATCCAATCTCTCAACATATCCATACCACCTCAGCACATACTGCTCTGCCTTTCTTTCCAAGAGTAAGTACAAGAACTTACTGAAAGAGAAGCATATCCCAATGAACTTTGTTACTCTCCGGCCTCTGTGATTGTGTGCTAGAATTTACCACTTCTTGTACGTTAGGATTTTGAAAATCTGTCCAAGTTATGGCAATTCTATCTTTTTTAATCATAGAGTATATACTTCCTACTTTGGTTGGGAGATCTGTTAACAAAAGTAAGTAATCCTTTATTATTTTTTCTGTTGAGTCACACTTGTAATTAAGTTTGTCTTTATTCTGATTTGTTACATATATGTAACATCTTGTTCTTATTTAATGAGGATTTCATATAATTATGCCCACTAAGTGTTACTTCCAGGATTAGATGCTTACCACTTGTCTTGTCAAGATTCATTTGCCTTAACAAGATTTTTAGCATTTGTGTAATATCAGTAGTTTTTGAAATAATTCTTCCCTTCTGAGCATATGGCCTTCCTCCCATAAGGCACATCCTTACAACTCTTAGCACATTCATTGTATCCTACAACCCATACCTTGTCACCCACTTGGATCCTTCTCATCTAACTTGCCCATGTATCTCTTGAGAAAATTGTTTTATTTTTGCTGATAGTTTGATCTTTGCATTATATGTAAGGGAATGTTCAGTACATGTTTATGGGATGGCTCAGAACTCATTGGAATGACAGCATTTATCAGTGGAAGTAGATTTTGATTTGTGGTTGAAGATATATGGGAGAGTTCCTCTGTTATTTTAGACATGGTGAAATTAAAAGCTTTTCATCCTATCAATAATTGATAGGATGAAAAGCTTTTAATTTCACCATGAAAACAGTCAGTCAGAGGAGAGGAATTATTCCTCTCCTCTGACTGACTGTTTTCACCCTCTTTCTCACTGCCTCTGTTTTCATGCCAATTGCTCTTCTGACCTCACTAAACTGTATGCCTCTCCTCCTCCTGTCGCCTTTCTGTACAAAACCTTTCTCTCACCCCTATTTTATCACATTCATTTGGCTAACTGACAATATTTGGGAAATGGGGATTGTTTATTATCGTAATTTTTGTTGCCCTTGGCCAGTTCCCTCCTACATAAAAAACTAAAGATTTGAACTTCATTAAGTTTGTAGATGCTCTTGATGTGTTATTCAATGAGGTGTTTTATTCAATACATTAGTTTTTTATTCCATGCTTTTGGAAAAAATTAATGATAAATTGGCACTTCACTGTTATAAAATTCTTTTCTGGAGGAAATAGTTATTCAGTGATTAAGTTAGGCAACATTGGAGTAACGAATTCAATGCCAGACCAAGGTATGTTGTTTTGCAGGCTTTCAAGTAACATTCAAGAAACAGTTGACTTATCTATTTACCCTTTCATCTATATATTCATCTGCCCACTCCTTCATCCACTCATCCATCCGTGCATTGATTTATTTATCTGCTCATCCAATGAATAGTGTTTCTTAGTGTGGACAGGTCTTTAAAGGGGACGCGTGTCCAAGTAAAATAAGGTGGAGGTCGTAAACAAAAAAAAGGGCGCATCTGATAAGAGGTCGTGTGAATCATTTAGCGTGATTAATTACTGGTAATCACTAAAGATTGTAGTATTAGATAACAAAACTTTGGTATCAATGAAAAATTGACGTGTGTTGAATTAGCATGGCGTGTTTGACAGCTAGAAGGCGTGACAAACAACGTGTACGGTTATCGGAGAACAGCTGAAGAAGATTGTGTTAGTCGCACCAACAGTGGCAGGGAAATGGTGGTGCCTTAGTCCATGCCTATATTTATCCCTGCTATTGGCGCCAGGCTGGGTGTGCAGCTGTCGCCACGAGTTCCCCTCCGTCGGCTCATAATGTTCCTTTCCTCGTCTCCTAACATCCGGCAACACTAGGATTCCCAGTCTTATCCAAATAGTTGATATTCATTGTTTTGAACATTATTCTTACATTCTGACTTAGAAGTTACAAATTGTTTCAAGTAAAACATTTGCGACATCATGATATGAATAACGTGGGCAAGTGGGCATTGGCGTGAATCCAGAAAAGGCACGGGGCATGCGGAGCGCTTAGTGTGTCGGCGACCGTGTTGTACGGTGGAGGGCGGGGCTGGGACTCCACGCCTATCAGGACTGTTTAGGCCACTGCTCATCACAGCTATACATCTAAGATCTGACCAGGATAGAGAAAATTATCCATTGTGTATTAGGTTTACTCGAGGGGAAAAAAAAATCTTCATAAACATTGTTTCACAGCTATTGAGCGAAATGTTGTGAGTTTGAGAAAGTGCCGAGTTGAAGTATCGGTGTGAATCAAACGAAACAACAATCACCAGCATGTTTCGCCGCGGGTTATCTAGGAACAGGGTAAGTACTGGGTCTCTCTCTCTCTCTCTCTCTCTCTCTCTCTCTCTCTCTCTCTCTCTCTCTCTCTCTCTCTCTCTCTGGACGATATTAGATAACCTTGAAGTCACTCGCACGCTTCCCTAGATTTGGTGGAAGTTGACGTCCTCTTCTTGTTTGTTATTTGAATATTACCATCTGTTCAATCTTAAAATTCATGTATGTTTCTACATATGTAATATTTGTTGCCTGTTCTTACATAGGATTGACGCCATATAGGTAAGAGATCAAATAAAAACGCTCTCTCTCTCTCTCTCTCTCTCTCTCTCTCTCTCTCTCTCTCTCTCTCTCTCTCTCTCTCTCTCTCTCTCTCTCTCTCTCTCTCTCTCTCTCTCTCTCTCTCTCTCTCATAGTGGATATGCATTGCGTGGTATGTGTCTAAGGTGAAGGAATGGCGGAGGCCTCACATTGAGAGTCCAGATATTGTACAGCCAAAGTGTTTCCTTCCGTATTAGTGATACTGACAAGTCTTGCAGTACCAGTTGTGGCAGCATAGTTGTGGTTGGAGTGGAAGTGATGGAGATGTTTGGTGGAGCACTTGTTCATTGTGAATTTGGATGTAGTGTAATTGTTGTCATTGTCTTTTTTTTTTTTTTTTTCTAATCAGCCTTTACACAAGCATTTTGTTTCCCGTCTGGCTTGTTCGAGTATCAGTAATTGTTCTTCCTGCTTGCAGGGATCAGCTATTGATTATTGCCACTGGTCTGCTCACTGTAAGAAGAGATGTCAGTAGTCGTTTCGACACACACACACATCTCTGATGCTGAATGCATAGCAACCATCGTGATATTGCTCGACCGCTGAATCACATGAAAGCATAGAGAGAGAGAGAGAGAGATTTATCCTTTCCCACACCTCTAGATGACTTTAAGCTACCACCATCATAAGTGTAATCATATGGTAAGGCACGCTCCTACACGTGCATTTCAAAGTGTGATATGTGATAGGCTCTCTCTGGTCCCAGCGTTGCAGCAGTGGCACCAGCAGTGACACACATTCTGGTGCCAAGTTGATAGTGTTGGAGGCAAGCCCGGTGCCCATCTGTGTGGTGTGTTCCCTCATAGGCAAGGATGGTACCCATCCCGCCATCCTGCCGCCCCGCGCACGCTGACCACATGGTTCAGCGGTGTTTATTAGTGGCTTATGATAACACGTTCGAAAATAGAGGTGATCACGCTCTTCTATAACAAACACACTGACAAGAAGTGCATAAGGATATCATTTAAGGAATGATGCTCGTGCACATAATATAGGTGACGGATTTGGTCATTCTCGCCACCTGCTACAATAATGAATGAGTTGCAAAACTTGAACGGTATGTATGAGAGATAAAATCAGTACCACACCCACCACTTAACAGCGCTCGTACCTCGTATAAACACTGATACATGCAGTGCGGCTCATGATGCCACAGGTCCACTGCAGAAAAAGCCAACAACTTCATCATGTAAAAAATCAACAGCGAAGCAATTGATTGTAGTAATGGCAGCGAAGTTTCTGTTTTACACTTCACTGTTTTCTTTTGATTTTTCTTTATAATCATTTGTCTTGTTTACTAGTATCTTGTTTATTTTTTCCGAACAACATAACTTTTATTCATTATCTTAACCGTTGTTCGATCTATTTTTATGGTAGAAATTTGTTTGATCCTCGAGTATACCATACATGTATTCTGTTGTTCGTATATTTTGAAATTTCCTTCTTCAACGCATTCTTCTTGGCCCTTCTAGCCAATATCCTGAATGTTTTTAGGTCTGCTTGAAACTAGTGCTGTTCTCCCCATTATGACTTTCACGTTGTGCAGCTCAGAACGTGATATCAAAACTTTATTGTCATTTGTGAAATTTGAAGAATCGTTAACATATCGTAACTTGGAAGTTGACGTGTGTGTGTGTGTGTATGCGTGCTCGCGCGCGCCAATATTTTTTGTTCTGATGTCGATGCATTAAAGCCTGGTCTGATTACCATTCCTACGTAGGGAAGTGTGCACTAGCCATGATGCTTTTATCAATGTTACTTTACTCCTAAGAAAGTCATAAACATTTTTTTTTTTTTTACTTTTTCGGGCCTTGGCGGCTCTTGTAGAAAATGGTCCATTAGCGCAGTCACCTTTGGCCTTTACCGACAATCCATGCATACACACATCTGTGCCACTGCATCCCCACCTTGACCTTATCACCGTTAACATCACCGACAGTAATACATTCGTTAGTCACTCTCAGTTAAAAAGTTAAAGTTTGTTGGTTTTAGTTTCGGTATCCACAACATGATGCTCTCCAGGACAGTAACCTTCCAGTAGTAACCTCCCAGTAAACAGTCCCAGCGAGACGCTCTGCCGTCCCTTAGCAATGTCAGGCCCGTGCGTTACCACTGTACTAGCCAGAGGTTGCAATAACAAGGTGACTTTTCATTTTGGTTTTGCTTGTCATTGGCATACATTTCACTGACAGTCTATAGATGTAAAACAATATAATTTCTTGCTTTGGGTGTGGAATATTCCGTGAAAATTATGTACGGGTTGCGTTGCTCTAGATTCCTTTTACTTTGAATATCATAAAATTCAGCTCATTGGACCTTCAGAGTGTATTCGTAGGAGAGAGAGAGAGAGAGAGAGTGAGTAAAATGGTATAATGCAATAAGCAACAAGTTTGGAAAACAAAAAGGAAAAGTGTGTGCGTGTGTGTGTGTGTGTGTAATTCACTGTTGCGGTGGCCTGCTGGTCACCCAGCCAGCCTTTACCCTACGGAGCGAGCTCAGAGTTCATAAACCGATTTCCGGATAGGGCTGACCCCACATCACACACTACACAACGGGACAGCGAGGCCACAACCCCTCGAGTTACATCCCGTACCTACTTGCTGCTACGTGAACAGGGCCTAGATACACATTTATTAAGAAGCTTGCCCATTTGCCTCGCCGCGCCCGGGATTCGAACCTGGGCCCTCTCGGTTGTGAGCCGAGCGTACTAACCACTACACCACACGGTGTGTGTGTGTGTGTGTGTGTGTGTGTGATAAACATCGCTCAAATGTGTTTTAAAATCATTGATTAACCTATTCCAAGAAGTTCAGAGGTTTTCAAGTATTATGTGGGCGGAGGCATGACGTCACGACAGGCCGCTGTTGGCAACCTCCTCATAGAGAGAGAGAAAAAGACCTCCATATCCATATGAAACCTGCTGGAGGGGAAACTGGCAGACGTAGTGCTACCCCCACGTCATTCACCCGCCAGTCTGTAAGATTTTGGCCGTGACGAGGCTAAATAGGATGCTAATTTAAGGCGAAGTGACATACCACTGGACTTAGCTTATTGCGATGCCTGTGTTATGGGGGGAAACTTTGTGGTGTTGCTTCGGTCTTTTCTCTCGAAGGCGCATTGTAGGAAAGAGGTTTCGTCTTGGCTTTCACGTCGGGAAGCCAAAGTACATAACCCGAAACAACCTAGTCCTGAGGCGAGTTTTGGCCGTCGGTCTTGTTTGCGGGAATATATTTATGGGGCGTAGTAGATCTGTAGGCACCACCAGCCAGCATCGGCCTTCTGCTCCCCGTGCCGAGAGAGAGAGAGAGAGAGAGAGAAGAAGAAGAAGAAGAAATTCTCCGGCAAACTTGGCTAGGCATCACGGAAATGCCCTCTGGTGGTGAGGGAAGAGGGAAGTAAGGATGACACGGGAGGAAGCGAAATTTTACACAGTGAGAGAGAGGAAAAATGGCCTGGGAAACTCCTCAACGACAAAAATGTTTAGTAATGTAATATGGGATTAAAATAGATTACAAAATTAGTTAAGAAAATGACTGGCGGTCTTGTAGCATAGCAGTTATTTTACTTATCAATATATTTTTTCTTATCTCAGGCAAGAAGCAATTGGACTACAGATTAACTATCATATAGGCACCATTTGAGACATAAGGACAGTAAAAGTAAGGCAAAAAAAAAAGTAAGGTAAGGCAGAAATGCAACACGTCATAAACTGAATGATCTTCGTAAAACTTGGGAACTCTCCTGGCAAATATGTCCGGTAACTTTATTAGTGTTTTCCTTAATCTTTAATCTGCCACTGATTATTATATCTGTTACTTAATTCAACTCTGAAGTATTCTGAATGGGTGAAGATAAGATGGCCTCCCTTGAGTGTTCTGCTTGAGGTGAAGCAGATCAGAGTGTCAAAAGATTATGGTCGATGTTCAGAAACGCTTTGCTCTCTCACCACGACTTTTTCAGGGTCACAGAGATGATCAGCAGGGTTTTCGAGGGTTTTTCTCCAGTTAATAATGTAGAAATCTTGTCACTCTACCTCTAGAACCGTAAAAACACCCTAAAACTCGCATCAATCTAAATCGAGCCTTTTGAAATAGTGGAGGTGAACCACTGAAGTGTTTGAAAATACTGGCCTAAGTTTTTCTCTATTCGTAGTATCCCTATTTTTGTGCCACTGATTTTTCCCCCCTCTTTCTCTTCGGCCTATGGTGCCAGTAGGCTGATCTATTTTGGAAGGTAAAAGGTTAGAGGTGTTTTATTTGTTTGTTTGTTTTTTTCTCTCTTTTTATGATTTATATTCACTAACACTAAGTAAAGGCCTGTGTCGCCGCCCACCACCTCTCCCGGAACGCTCATCAAAACCAGGGTTGATGGACAGCGTGTGGGTGGAGGAGGTGATGGGATAGCATGTACGTTGATGACAAGATAATTCATGGCCACTGGAAAATTTGTCAGTATCTTCGTGAACCGTTGTATGTACGTAAGTAAACACTAAATACACACTTAAGAAACACTGAGATTGCTTGAAGTTGAACCCATTATTTTCGGATAGTGTGTGTGTGTGTGTGTGTGTGTGTGTGTGTGTGTGTGTGTGTGTGTGTGTGTGTGTGTGTGTGTGTGTGTGTTATTCACATTCCAGAGCAGGTTAGAGATTTCGAAAAGGACGCAAGAGCAACCGGTTTATAAGCACTCTCTCTCTCTCTCTCTCTCTCTCTCTCTCTCTCTCTCTCTCTCTCTCTCTCTCTCTCTCTCTCTCTCTCTCTCTCTCTCTCTCTCGCTCTCTCATCAGTACCTTCAATTAATTAAATTCCTTTCCGCTACACCACCATCGTCTTCATCTGACAGCATATTTTGTTCCCCTAAGCCTCCATTACTCCCATCTTCACCACGTGCACCTTCCTCATCAGCCGCCCTTACGCCAGCTGTTCCCATCTCTCTCTCCACCTTCTCCTCACTTACCGCTA
This sequence comes from Callinectes sapidus, assembly GCA_020233015.1. Lineage (NCBI taxonomy): Eukaryota > Metazoa > Arthropoda > Malacostraca > Decapoda > Portunidae > Callinectes > Callinectes sapidus. The sequence continues at coordinate 16,808,929 of CM035181.1, forward strand.
CCTTCACACACACACACACACACACACACACGTCTTTATAGATTTTTTTCTAGTTATTAATGTATGATCTTAATTGTATTGTGATTATGTATATTTTCTCGTCAATGATCGTAAACCAGAAGGGGCAAGCTGTAGGTCCGTATTTAGAAGCGCTTTTCCTCTCACCACGACCACGACGGGGTTTTCAAGAGTGTTTATCCTCTTAATAATGTAGAAATCTTGTCAATCCGCCTCTACAACCGTAAAAAAAAAAAATAAATAAATAAATAAAATAAAATAAAATACCTTAGAAAATCTTGTGTCCATTTAAATAAAGCCTTTGGAAAAAAAGGGGAGTTGAAACAGAAGTGTTTGAGAATATGAGCTTGTAACTCTTCGTTGTTTCTCGCCCTGGCCAGAAGTTTGCGAGTCTGAGAAGTATAATATGGGAAGGCTTCAGATATAGATTATGAAGTTTCTCACATTACTAGTATGATATGATGACATGTTGGTGTTTCTCTCCGAAAAAGAAGAAGAAAATACATTATAAATAAATGAATTGTATTTTTCCTGGATTGCTTTATAATTGTTCCCTTTGAGTGCATTTCTTTTTTGCTTTTGAGCTATTTTTAGTTATGCTTTACTTATCTATTGTGATGGCATGTATTTTTGCTTATTTATGTCCACTTTAGTTTACACATTACATTTTCTTATTTTGGTTCATAATTAATTATTTTCGATTTTTATTCATGATATTGTACCTAGAGACCACAACGTTTTTTGACGGGAAGGCACGCGATCAAACTTCCCATGCGACTCTTTTCACAAAGTCTTTCTACATATCTGTCTGTTTTTCACATAGTCTTTTCACAAAGCTCTCTGTCTTCGTTTACCTCTCCACTTTTCACATAGTCTTTTTCACATAGCTTTCTGTCTTTTCACATAGCTTTCCGTCTTTTTACATAATCTTTTCACATAACTGTCCGTCTTTGTTTACCTCTCCACTTACTGTACTCCAAAAAATCTTCAACCAGCAAAGTCAACCACATAATTTCCTTCCACCCAGTCTTTGCTCATGTTTATTTTGACTCTCCCCACACGATGTCTCTCTTTGCTACTTCACTCATCTCACCTTCATCATCATCCTTCACGGCAACCCTTCGCCTCCCGGCGTCGCCGCCGCGGCCTGCAGCCTCACCTCCCCGTCACCCAGGTGATATTTCTGCCGGGTGACTCAAGGTTTCAGACCACCGCGACAGTCACGTTCACGGTGAAAATAGACCCCCTAGTAGTCCTGTGTTATGGGGATGATGCTTTCAAATTTATGACATGCTCTATAGATACTGCACACTCACACCCACCCACCCACCCACCCACACACACACACACACACACACACACACACACACACACACACACACACACACACACACACTCAATCAATCAATCAACATATTTATCTCATGCTATTATCCTTTTTATAAACAAGGTCCAGTGGCATTGCTCTTCTTTTACAATTGAACTTTTGGCTTAAATATTCACTGAAAAGTAGGGTACAATTCTTCTTCCCCCTGCCCATCGTCTCTCTCTCTCTCTCTCTCTCTCTCTCTCTCTCTCTCTCTCTCTCTCTCTCTCTCTCTCTCTCTCTCTCTCTCTCTCTCTCTCTCTCTCCTCGCTCTCTCTCTCTCTCTCTCTCTCTCTCTCTCTCTCTCTCTCTCTCTCTCTCTCTCTCTCTCTCTCTTGCTTGGCCAAGCGGTGAGGGGCGGAGTAAGGCAGGATGGAGAAACGAAACATGAGGTTGAAGCAAGTTAGCTTTTTGCTCGTATATGATTTTGAAGTAGAGCTCTGCTCTCCTATGTTTTCCTCTGCTCTTCGGACTTCCTGTTTCATGCTTCCTTTCTTCTTCCGTTTTTTTTTTTTTTTTTTTTTTTTCTCTCTCATGCCTTGGATATCTTTCGGAATTAACCAGACAAATCGCTCCACCAACTAAGAACGGCCATTCAGTATCATCCAACGAATCGAGAAAGAGCTCTCAATCTGTCAAATTGACCCGCAGGTTGCGCTCCTTGTGGTACCCTTTCATCAATTGTATTAAGTTTCAGATTTGTTACTTAGTAACCACTACCTACCGATCGGTAGTAGCGACAGGCCGTGTGTACGTAATCAATGCCAGCTCATAACATGCGCTTATTTACCTCGTTCATGAAAAAAAAAAAAAAAAAATGCAAACTCCAATCCCTATCATGAAAGGATTTCAACGGGTTACCCGCTCCTCTCGGAGGGGGAAAGATATGTTGATCACTTCAGCGTAGCGCGCGTACTGTACAACCCAGAAGATTTAAGGGCATCACAGACTTGTGTGTATATATGTGTGCGTGTGTGTGTCCTATCTTGGATGAGGTGCAAATCACGGTACAATTCATCCATCTTCACTACACTCCTGTACTAGAATTATTGATCAACGGCAGCAGCGCACACACGCTCATCTGCACACGCAAACATACAAACTTGAAAAATAAAAAAAATATATGAATGAACAAATGTGAACATGAGAGAGAGAGAGAGAGAGAGAGAGAGAGTGTGTGTGTGTGTGTGTGTGTGTGTGTGTGTGTGTGTGTGTGTGTGTGTGTGTGTGTGTGCGTGCGTGTGCGCGCGTCCGTCACTGCTTCCTTAAGATTCTGGCTTTATAGTACGGGAATCCCTCTGTGTCTTTATGGAGTATATATGGATTTGTATTTCTTTAAGAGAGGAACTCCATCTATATGTCACTTCTCTACACAATTATTCTCATCATCAACCATTTCCATCTAAATGTCTGGCCTCAGTCTCTCGTGGCCCGCTGTATAGTGTTTTTGTATTTCCTATATCTTCATGCAAATTAATCTGAACATGTTAGCTTTACGTATGTCTTACACGAATCACCTCCTTCCTTTCTGGCTCCACAAGACTTTCTTCCATCATTTGCATTCTCTCCAGCTTTATTGATGAAGGAACCATCTCCTATCTTCACTTCATTCCTTTCAATAGTGAGCGTCGAAACTCTTCCAGTAAAACACTGCTCTTTAAGCGATGGATGCTGGGTATCTCAAGAATGAATTCGCTGCCAACTTCAACCATGTTTGTATGTATGTACAGTATGTATGTATGTATGTATGTATGTATGTATGTATATATATATATATATATATATATAT
>CM035181.1:16853424-16865444 GCA_020233015.1 Callinectes sapidus
AGAGAGAGAGAGAGAGAGAGAGAGAGAGAGAGAGAGAGAGAGAGAGATATGAGGTGCATGGGTGGTTAGCGGAATAGCGATCTTGAGTCAGCTTGTATTACTGTGTTGTCTTCTAACACTCGATATCCTTATGGAGAATTTCGTAAACGCTGCATAACAAGAAACACAATAGGTTTAGAAAAAAAAGATGAAAATTCTTTAGGTAATCCAATGTGCTTAGATAAAGATCCAGGGAAAACATCTTACCTCATTCTCCATTTTAAAAAATGTAAAAAAGAAAAATCTACATCTTTTCTGAACCAACATTATCTATACAAGCGACAACCTACTCTATGCAGTCTAAAATGGATGAGTAAGTGCTTCATTATATCATTATTCAACTCTTACAAATGCCTAGAAGAAGACTTTCATATGTCACGGTCACTGTGTACCATGACTACTGGTGTGTGTGTGTGTGTGTGTGTGTGTGTGTATACGAGGTGAACAGGGAAACGAAAGCGATAGTGATAAAAAGATGAGAGAGAGAGAGAGAGAGAGAGAGAGAGAGAGAGAGAGAGAGAGAGAGAGAGAGAGAGAGAGAGAGAGAGAGAGAGAGAGAGAGATGAGAAAGCATGGACTCAGTTATTTCCTCTCACTGTCGCTCATAGCGCCCCACGTGTTGGGTGTGGTGTGGTGAATGTATTTTTATTGGTGTTGGTGAAGCCACAGAGGGACCGCACCAACAAGTACGTTATGTTCAGGAAATCTAAACATCACACTTTTTCTTCATTTTTCTTTCATTCCCTAATGGCCATTGGCACTTAGAGAGAGAGAGAGAGAGAGAGAGAGAGAGAGAGAGAGAGAGAGAGAGAGAGAGAGAGAGAGAGAGAACTCCTCTAACCCTAGGCAGGTGAGAAAAGCCGCTGAGTATAATGATAAACAAATCCCACTAGCAGCCACTGACGGGACGCGGTAAAAGGGCGCCGCGTGAGGACAGCAAGACACTGTCACGACACTCTATACCGGAGAATAGTGTTGGCGAGAGGAATACTAATAATGTCATACTGTCATCATCACCAACTAAATACTGGTGAAGAATAATTTTTTTTGTGAATTTAAGACTTAAAGCCAACAGGTTATAAACGGAATTGTTGCAGTGCTCTTCCTTTACTTTCATTCTCTTCACAACAACAGTTACAATGACAAGAAGGCAATGAATGAACCACTATATTGGAAATGGAACTTCTGTCGGGACTGCAGCAGCACTGTAACGATCACCATCACCAATTACAGCACATTCCATGCCGCACACTAATCAGCATTCACGTTCGAAGGTGTGGCTACGCAATGACATTTGAGAAATGACAGGCTCGCGCGCGCACACACACACACACATACACACACACACACACACACACAGAGAGAGAGAGAGAGAGAGAGAGAGAGAGAGAGAGAGAGAGAGAGAGAGAGAGAGAGAGAGAGAGAGAGAGAGAGAGAGAGAGAGAATACGGTAGTATTCTCTCTCTCTACCGTATGCTCTCTAACATCTTATTTCTGTCCACTATCGAGCCCCTGATCCACCCCATTGATTCCTCGAAATACTCGCTTGACGTAGAGGTTGTGGCAAGAGCGTGTGGGAGTGACTGATTGGTAGGGTGAGGGTAGTAAAGGGAGCGTGGAATGGAAGGGGAAGGTGTGTGACACCCGGCAGAAAGAAAGGGAAAGTAACTAAAGAAAAGATGGTTAGGGTGTCACAATGTGTGTAATTAGTATGGCAGGAAACGCCGAAAGCATTTGGGATCCCTTGTTCATCACACACACAAACAAGAAAATAAAAGTCTACCAACAACATAACATAAAGAATGAAGAAAGATAAGTAGCACACATGAAAGGTAAGTTTACTATAATCAGTTCATGTTGTAACCAAACCTTGTGGAACGTGGAAACTGAAATAACAAGTTGTGATTTAAGAAGCATTTAGAAATATTTAGAATTTAGAAATAACTGAAGCTATGGAAAATTTAACATAGATCAGAGAACAAATCCAGAAAGAATTCACAGTTAATGAATGAAAAATAAATAGAAGTGGATTGGACATGGGGGAAAAAACAAACAAACAGAAAACATGACAGACAACACATCAAAATATCAAAACAAACTTTTTATCTTTTTATTTGAGTCGTTAGTGAAGGACAATAAAAATTTAAAAAGGTGCAACGAGAATGTTATTACCAAGAGAAGGAAAACAAAACTTTTACTATGTTTATGTAAGAGAGGTGCTGGCGAGGAACAACAAAAAGAGCGAAAAAAGGACCAGTGACAATGCTATTACCAAAAAGAAGGATCAAGAGGACTATCTAAATTGGATCCCATAACTTGTGCACAACTTTGATTTCAGAACCTACGTCACTGGTCTCGCTTCTTTCAACATTAATATGATTCATAGTGTCACTTCTGTTTCCCATAGAGAGATGGACATTTTCCATATCTTATAAAGCTCTCCTGAAGTATTTGCCAACAGGTAGAACAGAGTGTATCAAACAGGAGCTCGTTCATAGGTTTCCGTGTTTTCTTTTTATAAGTGCACATTTTCATCTACTTCTATATACGAGATGCTGGGCAAACATTATAATCTCCTTTTAATATATATTATGATATTTTCTTTTAACTTTCTCAATATGAAATCAATAAAGCATCAATTGAATGTCATCACATAAGACAGATGGATAAACTTGAAAATTTTGCAGTAACTTACGATATAATACTAAAAAGGTAACGATGGAAAAAAATAATAAATAGGAGGGGTGTGCTAGGAATAATGTTTCTTCTTTATAGTAGCTTCATGCACCTTTATGAAATTGTGACCTTGTTTGGGAGGGAAATGAAGGGGCTTGATTCACATTCTATACTACCGTCTGTACGTACACCACAGCCAGCTGCTGGCATGCCGTCAACCAGCGGTGATGGTGGTGGTAGTGCCGCAGCCTGATGTTTGGCGTAACAAGGTACACTCTTAGATCGACGAAAGGTAAAAACAATATATTTACTTCCCTAATCGATGAAAGTACAAGTAGTAGTAGTAGTAGTAGTAGTAGTAGAAGTAGTAGTAGTAGTAATAGTAGTAGTAGTAGTAGTAGTAGTAGAAGAAGAAGAAGAAGAAGAAGAAGAAGAAGAAGAAGAAGAAGAAGAAGAAGAAGAAGAAGAAGAAGAAAAAAACAGTAACCCCAGAGGAGGAAGTGTAGTCCTTAAGTGAGGGAGCGCCGCCACGCGCCCGTCACAAGCCCATTACCTCCCTTCCCTCTAATGTGACCCTCGTCGTTACTGTCGGGAGGGATGGGTGGATGGGTGGTGTCTCCCTCAAGCCGTGAAAGAAAGCCAAGTTTAAAAATCTAACGTGGCTGAAAATATATTCGTAGGATTTGTTACACATGAGGGCCACACCTGCATCCCCAGTGAGCGCTGCACCCTTCCATATACTCTACGGTCGATTTCTGCGAACATATGTGTCATACATAAACACGTCATAAGGAAGTTTATTCCTTCCATTAGTAACACGGTGACATGTCAAAGATACGTTTAATTAAATTTCTAGCTTAATACTACTGGACTTTCGTGGCTATAAACACCTTCCGCTGCAAGCTCCCGCAATGACTTCATCGCCAGATGCTGCCTTACATTCTTGTCTTCAAAATTTTCCTCGGCAGGTGGTGGTGAAGGCGACAGGTAGTCTGGCAGGCGGCCCATCATGCTAACACCACCAGTGTTATTCGTCAGCGCGGGCTAAGCTGCCTACTGGTGTAAGGATGAGAGGTCTCATGCTAGCGATCACTTCCCCTTCGACCTTCACATTCTCTCACGTACTCTTTTGTACATAAACAACCCTCCGTGGACCGTAAGTACATCTTAAATTCACTTGATCAAGTTTGTCATCAGTGGTGCATGACTCGTGAGTTTCAGATAGTAAGACTTTCATTTCACCTAAATAGCACATGGTGCCATAAAAAGTAAAAGGAATATTTCGAATCTCAAAGACAGACAGGAACAGGAGTAAAGATGAAGCGGGTTTGGAGAATACGGCAAACCCGTGATTTATGGTAAAGCGGCAACAGTGGGGGAATCTAGTGACACCCTCATCCCACACCTTAAGCGCCTGATTCCAACCACACCATGATAATAATTACTTGCCAATTAGACTAACAAAAACCATGGCCATATTCCTGTCATTTAGGAGCTCAGAAATACCTGGAGTTCTGCAGAACAAAGACAGTAAATTTTGCCATGGTAATAACGTACTCAAGAGAGGGAACGAACCACCACGCAAGCCTCTAATATTGCGGATTTGCAGTGATAGAGTCACTTACCATTAGCCCATTAATAAGGGGGCCGTCTTATAAACCGGTAATTGCTCAAGTTTTTCCCTAAAATTTTTCCCTAAAAAATTCGGGGTCGTCTTATACTCCGGGTCGCCTTATAGTCCGGCATATATGGTAGATTGATCAATTTACAACTTTCCTTTATCTCTCCTGGAACAAATATTTAAGGAGACTTTTTTCTGCTGCCAGTTTCCTTGATACGCAGCATCTAGTGTTGAAACAGGGAAGTGGGACAGCGAGCTGACGGAACGTAGGAAGTGTGAATTGTGGTATAGGTGTCTGACAGCGAAAGGACATCTGAAGGCGGCAACTGGCATTAACTCACGCATTGTACGTATATGCGATCATATTGAAATCAAAGAAAGTAATAATGAATAATGTTAGAAGAAGAAGAAGAAGAAGAAGAAGAAGAAGAAGAAGAGTAAAAACAATAATACACGTGGTTAAAGGACAATGAAAGAAGAAGAAGAAGAAGAAGAAGAAGAAGAGGAAGAAGAAGAAGAAGAAGGAGGAGGAGGAAGAGGAGGAGGAGGAGGAGGAGGAGGAGGAGGAACATAGGGGAAGAAGCAGAAGCAGAAGTCTTTGTGGCAGGTTGAACAGGGCGTGTCGGAGGGGAAACACCTACAGCAGGAGATTAGTGGTGTATCACGGCTCGGGTGACACGTCGCGGCACCCACAAATCTATAAGCGTCTACAAGGGAGCGCGTGCTGAGCGAAGGGTGAGGCAAAGGCGTGGAGCTGAGACCGGAGACTCGGACCCAGGGACGCACGGTCAAGGCCAAGTATTAAGGTGATCTGTCTGTGTTTTTTCTTTTCTTTATGTGGCAGATACGTACAGTGATAAACATGGAGAGAGTTAAGCAGCTGAATGCACTAAATTCCACGCTGTTAACCCCTTCAGAAACATGACGCGTTTTCATATTTATTCTGCTTACTATTTGGTGATTTGATACAGTTCCAGAAACTTCTGTAGGGATTAAAACAGTGAAGACTCCAGCCATTAATCTTTTGACCTCCATACACTCCTCCTAATGTTAATAAAATTGTCTAATTATATCCCAAACTCATGGTAAAAATGCGTCCCAGTACTGAAGAGGTTAAACTTTCCTCTCAATCCGAAGTCCCCTGGTCTGCTAAGAATCTCCTGTATACACAGTTAAGTTTTTGAATCAGTGGAATTAAAATGGAGAGAAAACGTACTTCATCGTGGGAAAAGGGTGTGGGAAACTTTTCGACCATGACTGCTCCCAACCCCAGGGGCGGCAGAAGTGTTTTACAAGGGAAATTTTGTCCATGCAATTAATTATATTTTTCATGGAATAGTTTAGCCAAACAGAAGAATATACCTTTGTACAGTATCATTGCTATAATTGTTGTTTTTGCTGTTATCTTTGTCTCTGTTGTCACCGTCATTGTCACTAACAATTACAGTAGCATGCAGACGTACTGTGAACTAGTCAACACTACAGCTGTTGGCGAGAACAAGACGCATGTTTGATCTAGTCTTATGTGTCACAAGTTGAGTCACGATTTCAGTTCCTAATCGTGCTTCTTATTAAATGATAATTTGTCCAAACAGATCAGCAAGTCTGAACAACTATGGCCAGAGCCGGTGCCGCTCCTACACAAGTTCCTGAACACGCCCATAGTTCGCCTTAGCGCTGTGTTTTTATCTTTGGTAATATATTTTAGAATGTTGCACGGAATGATTGTTTGATTCTTGGATACTGAGGAAATACCGTTTTCGGAAATGACATTGTCAAGGTTATAAGAAACAATCAATAAACAGAAAGAGAACATAAGTGTCTGTAGTCGACACTCACTGACTTTCCACCTCTGATCCATGAAATGACGAAGTGCGACAACTTTAATAGCAATTTTCTTGTATATAAACATTTCATACGACATTTTGCTCCTTATTAACTTGAACTTTAAATACGATTCAAACATATATTAAGGTAATCAAACAACATAACAGCAAACCGTCTATTCGCATGGAATGATGAATGAGAGGAAGTGACGATGAGAATAATCAAGTGGTGAGGAATGGAAAGACACGCCGCCCCACTCAAGTCTTCAGCAGCTATCAATGCATAACTTGTCTAAGAGAGAAAAATGCAGTGTACTCACTCTCTTGTCCTCAAGGCCCTGGGGAAGCTGCTGCAAAGAAAACTTTCTACCAAGGGAGTGTGTCTGCGGCGCTGGCTGGGACTGAGGGGCCTTGGGCTGCAGCGGAGGGTATGGTGCATTGGTTGAAGTGGGCGTGGCGGGCGTGGAGACAGAGTTGTGGAGTGTTGTATTTGTGTTGAAGTCGGCCACTGACTGGGGCAGCTCCTTTTTCATCTCCTCTTCACTGGTGAAAAGTACATTGTTTCAGACAAACTGACACTCCTCTCTCAAACGCAGCAAATATTCCTTATGGACTATTAACACCTTGATAAACGAGTTTCATGCATTGGAAGTATAACAAATTGCTCGTTATCTACGTTGAAATACATCATGAATCAAAGAGATAATTGACGTAACTCCAGGCTCATTTGAATAAATCTCGATTTTTTTTCTAACCAGCAAGGGAACAAAATGTTTTCAGATTTGTTATTTACATGTTATAAGATTAATTTTTATGAATAGGAGCTGTATCATCCAGCATCATTATTAGGGCAATTGTATTTCAGAATGAAAGTCATAAGCAGGTCGTGACGGAACTATGAACCAACGTACATGTGATCGTTGAGGTTGGGAAGGCTGGGGCTGGTGGCTGCACGCATCACAGGCCTCCCCACCGCCATTGTCCCGTTGCCCTCACTCTGGTTTGGACTCGCCACACCTGAGAAAAAGATAGATGTGAATTGCATTAGGTTGTCTATTATTATTTTTCTTATCTAGGGCAAAGGAGGCAACACATCGGAAATGTACAGTATGTAGAACATTAAATACGATTTTTTTTTTAGTTGAGAACCAGAACGCCATAATGTAACTATGGGGAACCAAATTTATGTCACATTATATAATTTTAGACAGAATTCCTCAATTTCCTCATTTTCTTGTGCATTTACTATTTTTGATATCACATGATGTCGATACTGGAACAAGATGAAGGAGCAGGAAGGGGCGAGCTCACCTTTGCCGTGGTCAGGGGTCGGGGGCAGGGGTCTAGCTCCCATGAACCGCTTCAGGCTGCCCATGATTGTTCGCCCCGTGCTGCTGCCGTCACTGGAGGTCGTCTGTGAGAGGCAGGAATGAGTGCCACTCTTAACATGTGTACAATTTTCATGTCAAACTTTCCTCGGTCATTTGATGTCCTGGAAACTCCTCACTCTTTTCTGAGGTTGCCTTAATGCTGATACAGAGTCCTTTAATTCTTGCTGCACGTTTTTTTTATTGTATCTACACGTGTAAATAAGTAATTTCTGACGTTGAAAGGTTGCTTTTTCATTGGATGGCTGAGGTACAGTTTCATACAAAAAAGAGATCAGTGGTTTGGACATAACAATTTAAAAAATGGATCTGTACATCAAGGACCTCCACGAACGACCTTAAATGAATCACATCGAGAATAATACTGATTGAAACTGAAAGGAGCTTCACAGAGTGAAATGCCGTTTTAACAAAATCGCAAGTTTCCCACTGGAAGATTTCCATCATCACACTCAGTCACTACAAATTGTATGAAACTGTTGCCACCAAGTGAAATGTTGTGAGAGTAGTAATAAGCCTTTGTGCACCTGTTGGCGAAGTTAAGGAAGTATATTGATGAGAAGATGATTAACTTGTAATTACCATGTTGTAGAGTAAGAATGACAGAGGTATCTGTAAGACGTACAACTAGAAGACACTAATCTCATTGTGATAGGGCAGATTCGTTTCGGGCAATTACCACATCATGCAACAATGCCATCAAACTCTGTATCACAATCATGTTACAATAAAGGTGTTTATGCACCATGATACTTAGCAAAGCCATACTATCATGCACCATCAACAGACTGTCATCACCTAAGGTAAATGGTTGGAGGTTATATTTTTATAGATAATTATTCTACAAAGAACATCAATACAATAATTTACGTCTAATAAAATCATGCAAACGTGGTTGCACATAATTTCACAGTGACATAAATGCTTGATGTTCTTCAGTAAACATAAATATCTGACAGAAACAAAACCTTCATATCATACATATTTTGCCATAAGCAATAAATCAATCATGCCACATTAAAGAATAATGATCTATGATATAATGGCCAGCAAATGGTTAGGATACTTCGCCATCCCAAACAGGGAGCTGGAAAGAAGCAGATAAAGATAGCAAGGAAATAAAATCTAAACAAAGACTTCAGTTATGACCAAAGACGACATCAAGCTGAGTTGAGGGCCCTGAAAAATATCGTCATCATTTCCTTGACAGGTTAGCACGTTGGTTTATTGTACACAACCAACAACAGTAAATACGAGGCTCTCCATAAGGCTCTTCATGTTCTGGCAGAGTCCTGCAATGATTCTAAAGTCACTCTAGACAACAAGATGCAGAAATCTAAAAATGTTAAATTGCACAGGGATGATGCAAGGTTAGTCCGGATATAAGAAAGAGAGAGATTCACCGTAGGGCGACGCAGAGGCAAAGGTAGCGTGTACACCGTTCCTTCTTCACCGTCGAATTCAATATCCTGCAAAAAAAAGGGCAGGGAGGACCATACTTTCAACACTCATGTGTCCTGAGAACCAATGGAGGGTGCACAGCAGCAAACCATTCTTACAGTATCTCTAACCTATGGAAACACTTTCATATACCTGGTACTTTTACTAAATGGAAGAAAAGGGCATGCAAAACTTCCCTATAAGCCACACTCAAGACACAACAACGTGCAGAGGAGGAGGGAAAGTCGGGAGAAAGCTCACAAGTTACCTGAAGATTGGTCATACTGGTTGAGCGGGAGGCGACGGTCCCAGGACGACCGTAGGCCTGCAGGGAGACAGCCCGAGGCGAGAGGAAGGATAGAAAAGAAGGACCAGAGGAAATGAATGAAGGATCAGAGCCTCAGGCGAGACAATATTTTTTAAAATGTTTGATTGGTCAATAAAGATAAAGTTTGAAAAGGAAAATATATGGAATATCTATAACCAATCAGTAACAATGCTCGTGCACATTTCCTTAAAAGTTGGAAAATATCATGCAATTTAGAGAAACATTTAATTTCAAATATTCTATCGATTTATGTACACAGAAACATGACGTCAGTATTAGGAAGATACTAGACGTCTTCGGTGAGACCCCCCCACCAAAAAAAAAAAGCTTCAGTTAGTTTTAAAATTTCCTGATAGTATTTCTTTCAATCACTTAGCATCCATGACCTGTACATGTTGCCAACGCTCAGTGCCATGCTACTTATCGGTAACAAGTCATAACGTGCTCATCACAGGACCATGCAGATCAAAGAGAAAACTGAGATTTGGAAAATAAGTTAAACATTGTATCTTCGGATTAGTGCATGCACACTTAATAATTTTTTCGTTAAATTTCGAAAAGTTTTCATCGTTCATTGTTTGCAGAATCAAATAAGCCGAATCTTAAGATAATATTATGTTCAAAATCTTGTCGAGGAGTAGATGGAATGAAGGAAAAGGATAGGAATGGATAGACTTAACAAAAAGTCATGGGGTGATAGAAACAATAGATACGTGTAACAGAGGATAAGGAAAGGAACTAACAGTCACAGAGCTTAGGTGAGAACCACTGGAAACTATAATTGAAGGATACTCTAGTATGAATACAACCATAACCAAATATGAAATACAAGTGATGGATACTAAGGAGTGAGGAAATATAGGAGAAGGAGGCTGGAGGCAGTGAAGGAGGCAGCACCGCGGAAGGAACACAGAGAAGCAAATCAAGTGTAGCGCGACACAGGCGTTAGTCCAGCAGCACTTTCGGACTCGGCAGCCAAACTAAGTATCCGCCAATGTGTATGAGCGATTTGGCGGTTAGTGAGCCGGCTCACTAATGTCTTCACACTGTGGCTACTAAGAATAATGTAAGGGACAGGTGATCATCATTAAACTATGATTTATACTGTAAGCAGCTATAAACTCCAATGCTTCTATATCTGATGATCTCGTTATATCTACAGTTCCTCATTAAAACATTCCTTCGGTGTGCATCTTTCTAAAGCACTGCAAAATAGCAAAATATCTGAAGGAAATAGAGGACGGTGCAAAAAGATAAAAGAAAAGAACACACATATTTAAAAACATCTCTGAGCATAGTAGTGTATATTGTGTTGAAGAAATATTGCAACAATAATATTCTTTTTTTTCTTTTTCTTTGTTCTTTTGATGAGTTGCATTGGGCATTGCGTCATCTCACCTGATCCTTCTTACTGAAGCTTGTGCTGGAGAGGAAGCCAGCCCGCTTATTTTTCCTCGGTGGTGGCTGTGGGGGTGACACCTCCCCCTTGGGTGGCAATGGGGGTCTCACTACGCCTCCTGTCGGGATCTTGGTGTCCACGGCCTGAAATAAAACACACAGGAGTTAGGAATGCATTGACGAATATCAAACACTTTCCTTTTCTTTTTCTTAACTCTTGACGATCCAAAGGGAAGGCCTGTCCTTACTAAAAGTTATTGTTATGATTACATGCTTTTATGACGAGTTCCATACTTTTCTTCATGATGAACAAACAAAGGGACAAAAAAAGTAAACTGCTGTCATTGTATGTAACAGAATAATAAACACTTTACGGAAAATGGGAAGGAACACAATTCTCTCTTGTGTTTGCCAAGAGGGAGATATTGGACGTGAACTTCAGTCAGACTTGTAACAAACACGATTATGTGAGATTACACACACACACCTCTTCCTTCTGCTGCGGTCACGGCGTATCCTCTTTGTCCCCCCCTCCCCCTGTAAACCTACCAGGAGCTACGCTAAAAGAGAACACGCTTTCCGCAAGACAAGTGGAATGCAGTGGGAAAGATCACACTATTCTAAACCATAAGTTCCGGTGGATAAATGTTTGTGAGATAAGATAAAAAAAGATTCTCTAAACGTAGGCACTTGTATGTGTACCTTCCTGACGTGGGCGCTGCGGCGTGGGTGGCGGTGGTACATGTCATCGCAGGACATACAGAAGGCTTGGTTGCCACACTTCTCGCACCGCACCGCAGCCTCCATGGAGCCACATAGGTCACAGTTCTGGCCATCCCCTCGGGTCTCTGTAATACAATCATTATTCACTCCAGTATTTAATAGAAACACTAAACTATTGCATTATATCTTCACACACACACACACACACACACACACACACACACACACACACACACACACATCTCTTTTTTGCTTATATGGGCTCAGAAAAAAAGGAAAGAAAACTAAATCATCACGAGAGTACCGATAAGATACTACTACTACTACTGCTACTACTAATGATGATGATGAAGACAATAACAATAATGATAATAATAATAATAATAATAATAATAATAATAATAATAATAATAATAATAATAATAATAATAATAATAATAATAATAATAATAATAATAATAATAATAATAATAATAATAATAATAATATGATAATAATAATATAATAATAATAATAATAATAATAATAATAATAATAATAATAATAATAATAATAATAATAATAATATAATATTAATAATA
>CM035181.1:16865544-16877990 GCA_020233015.1 Callinectes sapidus
ATGCAAGGATCCACCATATGATTATATAAAAATACGATTTATTTCAAATACTAAATAGATTTCTACATGTCATTCAAGATGAGAAAGAGAGAGAGAGAGAAAAAAAGTGTGTGTGTGTGTGTGTGTGTGTGTGTGTGTGTGTGTGTGTGTGTGTGTGTGTGTGTGTGTGTATGTGGATAGGTGGGTTTTCGCTTCCGTATCACTTTACTAGAACGTTTTCGTTCTGTCTCGTTTCTTTCAGTAAATGAATATCTTAGCTATGAACCTCTCTGAAAAATAACTTTCAACAAATAACAAGATATCTTGGTATAGGATAATATAGCATATGCACCTTGGCACACGAACAAACCAGCGTCCTTGTGTGTATACAACACACAAACCACCAGACAGATAGATGCACACACACACACACACACACACACACACACAGCCCACCACACCACACACGAACTAAAATAAACAGAATCTCTCTCTCTCTCTCTCTCTCTCTCTCTCTCTCTCTCTCGCTCTCCACACTCACACTCTTGCTATAGTAAGCTTTGACGCTGGAGTAGGGCCTTCGCTATCTGGACAGTTGGTTGGTGGTGCCATTGAGCAGTAGTTTGATCACAGCATTGGACACATATGGTAGGGTGTAGATTGGTGTAGATTAGAGACATAAATAGCTGAGACCTGTGAGTGCTCCCATACAAATGCGTCACAGGCACACCTGCCACTTGGATTGGAGACAGTGAACCGCCACCATCTCTGGTGTACCCTTAAAGAAAAGTGTTTTGTTTTTGCTGGCTCAGAGAGAGAGAGAGAGAGAGAGAGAGAGAGAGAGAGAGAGAGAGAGTTTTTCCCTCCTCTTTTCTTTCTGGCCTCACACACATTACACTACCATTCCTTCATTCATCTTCATCCTCTCAGGTCTTCTTGCACACAGGAAGTCTGGCTCAATTTGTCGTTATAATGTTTTTTTTAATATTTCACAATTTCTTGAAAAAAAAAAAAAATGTTACAGTAGTGATCAGCAGGAAAAAAGGGCGTCTAAACAAGAAAGATCATTAAATTTTTCATCTGAATATCATTTAAGTTGATTTGGAATGAGACATAAAGGTTGAGTTGGTACTTTTGAACCACGCATGTACTGTAGCTATGTATTACAAATTGACAAAGGTGTTAGAAAGCCGTGCAAGTGAAGCAGGATTGTTGACCCATTCACATTGCACAGGTCACCTCTCGTCTCTGTCATGAGGCCACATAATTGCTAGTCTTTCTTTCAAATTGATCGAACGTCTCTCACAAGGTAGGGAAAGAAGAAGGAAAAGGATGAATTTAGCTTTATATTCTCCAAAGATTTATGTAATAGGACTATATCGTCTAACCTCCAAAGGAAAAGCTATAAAGTGATCAAGCTTAATTAACTAGAAGGTGCCAGAAATATTGATAGTTTCAGTTTCATTATAAGTATGAAATGGCATTTTTTAAGACCCAAGCGACACTCGGTTGCCGCCGACAGAGGTGAGGGGACTTCGGACGAGGCTGTTGTGACGGCTGGCACACACAAAACTCTTTCCTTATATAACCGCCGGTCCTTCTTCACTGGGGCGTCGCATCAGTCTCGTGGTCAGAGGAAGTGTATTGCACTAGTATATTCATTAGCTACCCGTGACTTCTTTTTTATATTATTCTTAGCTGTGTTCATGTAACTTGTGCAACACCGAAGACTAGGAAGTAAAAATATAAAACAACTGGTCTCGTCAGCCGTATCTCTTGCTCTTTTTTTCCCTTAAGGCTATCACTTTGTCCAGATATTTAGTTTACTGTACACCTTCAAGATTTACACGCTCTGTCCAGCTACCATCCTCATCCTGACTTCTCTTATCCTTGCCAAATTAGTTTTGTTTTTTCCGACTTATGGACATTTCAGATTTCAAGAGAGAATATAAAAAAAATGGATACCAATTAAGTGTATTGAGTGGTTGCAGAAGAAACCTGAATAGATATACAGACAATCATCTGTAAAACTCATTATAATTACTAACACCATCGTGACAAAAAGTTTACCTCTAACTCATCGGATCTGTACGTCTTTACTACAGCATCGCGGTGAATTACAACTTTTGAGAGACGATGAAGATCCTTATAGTAATACAATATTTGATTTTCTGTATTAGATATTTTCGTTCATTTCTCTCTATTCTAACATTTGCAAACAAAGAGAACACAGATTTACCTTTTTCATCTTGATACAAGTTTAAACAGAAGAAATCATAAAGTCATAAACCTTGATAAGGAAATAATGTTGGTTCTCCCTCACCTCATTCTCCCTACACCTTTTCCCTGTCTGCGGTGGCTGGCTTCGTGTTCTGTCCTCCCCTAGTTTTTATACAAGATTCCCTGCCACTTTTTTCTCTGCAGTTTCTTTGTAGACTCAGTTTTTTACGCTTGTTGGGTCGGGTTGGGCGGAAGCGGAATGGGGGTTTTGTTGGCGGTGTCTGTCTCTCCACCAGTACTCCCTCACTCAGAGTTATCACCGCGTCGGGAGTCAAGGAGTGGCCAAGGAAATGCCTATACGTAACTCACGACACTGGCTATTCCTTATCGAATGTTGTGGCTCTACTATTTCCTCTGTCATTTTATCTTCTTTTTGCCGCCTCTCTTTGTCTTAATGTGGAAATGTATCTGTTTTGTTTTTATCCATCATCTTTTTACAACTATTGTGTATTGTTACCACATGTTTTTCCTCTTTCATCCTTCCCTCTCCCTTCCTCTTGTTTCCTCTCTCTTCCACCTTTTTGTGTACTCCTTTGCTTCCGCCTTTCCTATATTATCACGAGACGCACATACAAGAAAGAAAATACCGTGGTAATTTGTATAATGTGTGTCTCTCTGATTTCCGGCATCAAGTTATCATCACGCGCACCTTCAGTATTGTTAGGCTGACCTTGGCAGCAGAGTGACGGCTGGTGATTTATTACTGATTTCCTTCATATCAGTAGCCATACAAACAAAAATGCTACATACTCGTATGTACGTATAAACAACACACAAGATACCAGATGTGCATATTTTTACAAGAGTACATCTTCGTTCATTATTCCTATGGGCATGTTCCCCCTACGAATACTGAATAAAGTAGTGTCCCCAGTAGCTTCGGTACACTCAGCTGCTGTGAAAACGTGTGCAGAATGTGGGAAAGTTTATTGTTACTCAAGGGCGCCCGGCGCGTGTCCCGGGACGGGACCTTGGACGAAAATAGGCAGGCTGCGACCGCTGTACCTGACCCTGTCCAGGCACTTACAACAGGCGACAATGCGTCAAGCACTTGTGTGTCACTCATGACGTTGAGGTGGTCACCATGCCCTGGCGTTACCAGATGACTGCTCGTTGTCTCTCTGCTCTGCGATTTGTACCCGCCGTGTGTGGGAAAACTAAAATGGTTAGACTCGAAAGACAGTATTATTGTAGTTCAGAGTTCAGAATATCATTGATTTTCTGGCTCTCACTGCGTACCTTCATATGTTCTTCTATATAGGATGAAAATACTTTTTTGCTTTTCCCAGACGTAAAAGAAAACTGTTATCATCCATTGCATGTCAGAATTCCATATGTGGCTTTGTTTCAAAAAGAAAAAGAAACTAAAAAAAAAAAATCTACTTATTCCACAATAATTCCTTTCATGCCACCCGACAGCACCAGGCCGGGCAGGGAAGTATTACAGCCAGTGGAGCTCCTGCTACAGACGTCACTGGCAGTAGTGAAAAGCAGCATTATAGTGTTTAAGAGTGTGTGTGTGTGTGTGTGTGTGTGTGTGTGTGTGTGTGTGTGTGTGTGTGTGTGTGTGTGTGTGTGTGTGTTTGTGTGTTCGCTGGATTACTACACAGACTGACTGACTGACGGACGGACCAACTGAAATGGGGAATAATGGTGAAACTCATGTTAATTGTCAAAATTTTATGTTGTATAATGATCTGGGGATATTTATAATGTCCATCTTCTATCGCTATTTCCATGCTAACTTTTCTATTGATCTTGCTGATTGGATGCCTCCCCTCTTCCTGGGGCCTCACCGCACAAGGTTTTCTCTCTCTCTCTCTCTCTCTCTCTCTCTCTCTCTCTCTCTCTCTCTCTCTCTCTCTCTCTCTCTCTCTCTCTCTCTCTCTCTCTCTCTCTCTCTCTCTCTCTCTCTCTCTCTCTCTCTCTCTCTCTCACCTCTATTCTGTCCACTCCTTACCTGCTCCTGTACTTCCAACTTCCTATTACTTGACTTTATTTAAGAGCGAGGTTTCATGGCATTTATCTCTTTCTTGTGGCTAACTCTTTTGAACCTGCAAGGAGACTAGCAACTAAGTGGACATTTTTTTGTGTACTTCATGTTGTCTTTGGTCAAGTTTCCCTTCTTGCATAAAAAAACTCTCATGGATAAAGAAGTTACTCGTGGATCTGGACACGTGGTACGCGTCTGGAAATGTGACCCTAGCTGCTGCTGCATTTCCGTGCCACTTCTGCGGTTCATCCTTACCGTGGAAGAAAACCATAAATTTCGGTGTTCCACTACAGTCCTGGCATTAGTATTTTTTCTTTTCTCACAATAACAAGAGGTGATTATAGTTTTTTTTTTTTTTTTTAAGAGAAAGCTTTTCACGATGCAACTCTTATACTTCCCCACAGTCTTATGATATTAATTTTTCACAGCTTTTTTTTCTTGTTTAAGTGTGTTTACCTGTAGATCAGGATGTTTCTTCTGGATAGATTTTTATGTTTTAATAAAGGGGGAAACCCGAGGATAGACATTATGATAACGACGACAGCCAAGCACTCAATCTGCCCTGCTGTTATTTGCTTTCTTACACAGGCAAATAAATTTCGTTCGTACGTTACACAGAGGGATTGGTTTTGGCGGACGCAATAACAACTCAAGATGAAATGCTTTTTGAAGGTCACTGTTATCTGTTACATAATTTGAACATTCTTGGTCATCTCACGTTTACACTTAAAATATGATGTATACCACCGTCTTATTTATATAGATATTACCATAAGAAATATTGCCATTACAGTTAATCATATTTTGGCACAAATTGGTATCACTTGTCTCCATATTGATATGTTTCTTATGTGTCGTGTTTAGATTCTGTTTCACGAAGAAGCTAAATTTAGATAGACGTGATTACTTCCCACCTCTGCTCTGTCTGAGCTGCAACTGAAGACACGTTATGTCAGGTGGTAAAGGATAATATCCCACTCTTCTTCACGCTGTGGCTGCGCTGCGTGGCTGGTGAGGTGAGGGCAGAGCTGCTGGACTAATAACACGCCCCCTGACAACTAAGAGAAACAGACCCCGTTGCCTCCAGTTGCTGTGTGTGATGGCAGAAGGGAGCGGGCAGTGTGGAGCTAAGACCTCTGGCACTTTTCTTAAGGACCCCCTTTCCTTCCTCTCTCCCCCATCTTCGGCTGTCTTTGGCTGCCAACCAGCCAGCGAGTTGCCACTTAGGTTTATCTTTTGCTGTGTCACGTGGAAACTAATTGTACGTTTAATTTAGTCGATGTATCTGTTCCTGGAGCAATCATTGTCATTTTTCAACAAACATGTAATGCATGAAATAATGACAGTGTTTTCCAAACTCAGTAGAAATTGATTATAGGCTCTAAATGACAGCGTGGCGACTTCTTGAGCCTGTCGCTGGTGGAACCGCTGAGAGACGACCGCATTATTGGCGTGGTAGTGCCGGCGGAGGCAGGAGGGAGTTCTCACGCCGGATCTCACACGCCCTTGGGCTTAATCAACGTAGACGGAAGCCTCAACTTGTCTGATGTAGAGACGGTACTCAAGCGGTGGCACAGCTGTTGGAGGAGAAGCGAACAACGGCGCCTTATTGTACCTAGACAACTTACTTCACCTGGAAAACTTACCGTCTCGGGATGACATTGAATTTTGCTTCAAACACGATGGCCTTGGCTGGTGGTGCCGCCGCGCCTTGTGTGACGTGTGAATTTGTTATGCAAAGAAAACTGAAATTTTCTGACGGGGAGTCTGACTAAAAGTGAACGTGGATTACCAGGGTGGCAGTGAATATACTTGGCAGAGCGTTAACTCTTGTTGGTGCGCGCGGCGGTCTGGTGTTTGTTTGTGGAGGATGGTGGTTGGAGGAATGAACCGCAGGTTCTCTGTGAACGAGTCGGATAACTCAAAAAGAGATTCTTTTACAGGATATTTATTAAGACAGTGGTTCTCAAGTCTTATCTTTATAAACACCAGTCGCTTTATTCTAATATCATTTTTGTTTTGGCGTATAATCACAGCTCATCGCCATCACAGTCATCAGAGCCAGCTGAGCAAGGAAAGCAATCTGTGATATAATTTATTTCGAGCGCCTAATTCACTCCGTGATGTTTGCCACCAGTCTCCAGCTCGCTATGACTTTTGCGTCACTAACTTTCAGCATATAGTACTGTACACACACACACACACACACACACACACACACACACACACATATATATATATATATATATATATATATATATATATATATATATATATATATATATATATCATGAAGCATACTCTTCAAGTGTAATTGATAGTAAAGGGTATGAGTGTGTGCTGTAATAATCTTGACAACCTTTGAGAGTGAAGACACGAAACTGAACTACTGGGCGCCTTTCCATCTCGTGGCTCGGCGTTAGATATTTTAGAATACAGTAAAAACTACTGGTGTAAAAGAACATTATCCGCAAGTCTGCTCTCGAGGATTGAGTCACACACCAACCACCTAGCTGTTGGCTGTGGGCACGAGCAACAGGTGTAAATCATCTATTATTAGTCGTAGTTAAGGTGCCAGATGAAGGTTGTAAGGGAAGCAGGAATGCAAAGGCTGGTGCTTGGCGACTTTAATACAGTATCCACGATCCACCAGACCAGAAGACGCTTGTTCCTCTACCGTCAACGTTGAGAGAGTGCTAAGGCTACCTGCTGGCCACCTGCTGTGGCCTCTACTACGACATCTCTCGTAAAAATAAACTTCGTTCACTCATCTCAGAGTTTGGTGACAACGGGTGACGGCACTCACAAAAACTGCCTGCTGCTTTTATCGATACCCTGCCGGTGATGGCTAGCTTGTTGAATGAGCGTTGGATTTCATATAACCACAGTTTCGATTATTTTTCTGTAATATAACACACACACACACACACACACACACACACACACACACACACACACACACACACACACACACACACATTGGACCACGTGAGTGGGTGTGCATGAAGGCACCATTTGTGAAGGCACGTGTCCTGAGAGCTGAGCTGCCCAAGTATAGGAAAGGACAGACTCACTTGATCACACGTAGTTTGGAATAACTGTGCAAATGGTTTATAAAAAAAAATATTGTTTAAGCAAGAAAAGGTTGTAACTATCTAAAACAACCTCAGTCAGCTTTGGAAAATTGGCTAAGGTGAGCCACCGGTGGCAGAATTAGCGTTTTGTTCCTAGCCAGGGATATTAGTCTGTTTGAGCTCCCCTTTCCCCATACAGTTGATGTTAGTTAGTGTTTCCAAAATCAATGTAGAAGTACTCGTCTTCTTCGAAAATTCTACTAATTCTTATCGGAAAATTATTATTCTTATTTCTCAAGGTTGGTCGTCACTTGAGTCTGTTTTATAGATACTGGTAGACTTTGCTATATTTAGTATTCGTAAGTGATTTGTCTTATGGTTTAAAAGTTAAAAGTAGATTCCTATTCAATTTCTCAAAAAAGACAATAAATTTTGAAAATCGTTATTTAGCACTACAGAGTCTTATGATTTTGGCATGGGAAGCTGTTCATAACGGTGCATGTCTCTCCTAACAAGTGTATCTCGACATTCGTGATAGAGGGTACCAGCTGTGCTCACGTAGTAGTACCGTACCTCACGACATTACTAAATATGGTGAGCAACGCCCACGGGTGGCCACACACGCGAAAGGTGGCCAAGTGAGAATAAAGAAAATTGTAAGAAGAAGGAAAAGGGCTTTAGAATGTAAGCACAATATGCTGTCAAAAAGAATCGCGAAATAAACAGTAATCTTGTGAGGCCAGACCAAATAAGCTATTAATAAGTGTAGTTTGTTTTTGTGTCTCCGGGCCAGCCATGTGCCGGATGCGAGCCGACCAGACGCGGGACTGGCGTTAACATGCTTCCGCATTTTTATTGTTAGGAAAATATACAAATTTTATTATTCTTTCAGAGTTTGTTTTGACAGACATTTTTCAGGAAGCTCATGTAGTGTAGCAGAAGGAAGTGTGATATATATTACTGGGACCAATAACCACTCTGCACTGTGGCGAAAGGACTAGAAGGCATTGTGTTGTGTTGTGTCGCGGGGACAT
This sequence comes from Callinectes sapidus, assembly GCA_020233015.1. NCBI lineage: Eukaryota > Metazoa > Arthropoda > Malacostraca > Decapoda > Portunidae > Callinectes > Callinectes sapidus. Next base: position 16,873,905 of record CM035181.1, read on the forward strand.
GTGGGGTAAATGTCCCTGCACTGACTGTGCTGTCAAGAACTTGAACTATACCAACGGAACAAGCGGCAATATGGGCTCCTTCCCAGTGATCCACGGCTTCCTGTCACTCTCGCCGAGCAGCAGCAGCATGGGAAACGCCAAATTTACAGACTCGACGCTCGGCCTAAGGCGATCAGCGACCTGCGGCTTCCTGCCTCACCACACCTTTGCTCCGGTGAAAGGCGGCAGGAATGAAAAGCCTCACTCTATCAATGGCCGCCTTCCTATCACCAATGGGAAAGCAGAGTATACAGACGATGACGACACAGTGAAGGCCAAGCTGATGATTCACAACGCCAACGTAAAAGGCGAAACCTCCCCGCAGGAAGAAGTTGGGAAAAAAACGCGAGATTACAGCGATGACTCCCTCACCCCGGACAGCTCCCTCCCGGCCGTCATCCGCCGCAGAAATCGAAATAGGCGTAAAAAATTGGCTGTTAGTACTTCCATCTTTGTAGAAGTCATGTAGCCCTTCCCGCTTGTCGTAGTACTTTGCATGTACAAAGTTGTCTTTTTCTCTTTAAGCTAAATTGAATGACCTCAGCGAAATACAAAACATCTTTACTTACTTCCATCTGTCATGTAAAAAGTTCATCTACTTTGAATATCCTTATGCATTTTATTTTCACCCGTCCCACAGGAGGAAGGACACGCCTACCTACTCAAGGTGCCTGATGAATATAGTTAACAGTATTGTGCATGGTAGTATAGCACTGTATAGACTAGGTATCCCATACAGTATTCTGTGAGACCTGCTCAGCGGTTGTGTTTCCTTCTGAGGCTTTCACAGGGAGGTCACAAAGAGTATAACAAGCAACGTATGGTTTCTTTGCATCAGGTTTATTTGTGTCATAGTATCGTTATCAGTTTATTTAGAGATGACTTGAGATTGCCTGGAATCGTCTGTGTTGATGAGATGTGTGTATGTGCGGATTGTATTTTAGATGAATTTCGAGTTAGGTCATAGGATTTAGAAGGTAAAGATTTCTCTTCATAGACAATGTGCTAACTCTAGAAATTTTTCTCTAGCAGTAGATGATAACTCTCTCAATACTAGACTGATGATGTCTGCATTGGTGCCTTGGTTTGTCTATAGTCCCAAAGAGTTGTAACGTGTGCCTGACCAGGAAAAGACCACCGAGCAGCTCCCACAGGTGTCCTTTGTAGCTAGTGTGCCTCACTCCACTTTGGTGTCCCACAGACGTCCATGGTGGAGCCCACACCGGGCGGAGTGGGATGGGAGGCAGAGACAGTTAAGCCCCCACCACGCACACGCTCCCACAGTATTTCCGATGACCAGTGGGCTCAAGTGATGGCCGCCCAGCCTGGCACGGGCGAGTCATCTATCACTACGGAGGCGTCCTCAGGACCCACGTGTCCTCCTGGTCACACCCCTGCAGATATGTCAGTTTTCTCGGGCGTCACCCCTCGGCGCAGCTACGCCGGCATTCCTGGAGGAAGGGGCGGCGGAACTACGATGGGGCGGGGCATGGTGTCCTCCGCCTCCGTGTGTGATCTAAACACACTGAGTCAGCAACAACCACCACAAGCTTTTAATGGCACTCATGGGGTGCGTTAACACACACACACACACACACACACACACACACAAGCGTCAAACATTGTCAGTTTACTGAGTAGTACTAAATCAGTCTCTTTATTTATAGAAAGCTTACGTTTTTCTTTCTTTCCTCAAACAGGCCAACAGTTTCCAGCAGCTGAACATGATGGGCTACGGTGGTGGCATGATGTGGGGCGCCCCGTGTGACATGTGCCAGGCGGCTTCGGCTTACCCTGGGCATCCAGGAGCCGGTGGGATGAAACGTACAGCTTCCAACCTGTCCATGAATCTTTCATCGGTGGGGAGTGACATAACAGGTTACCCGTGGGCTGCACCACCGCCTCACGTCCACCACCACATGCCAATGTACCCGGGCTACTATCCTGGGTATCACCCACATATGGTCATGTCCACAATGGGTGCTCCAATGGGTCTTAATGTATCAATACCAGATTCCATGCACACTTTTGGTAAAGTACCGTCCTCTCCGGCTCCTTCAGTCCGTTCTACCTCGCATCGCTCACACAAATCCAGTAAGTCTCGTTCATTCAGTGCAGCTGATGCCAGTGGGCGCCGCAGTCGTAACCGCAAAGCAAAACGATCAGAGGAAAGTGAGGAGAGCCGATCTTCCTCCGGTAGTGACGATGCTGACTATGCTGATGATAGGGAAACTAAGTCTGCCCACAGCGGAGGTAACAGTCTAGCATGGCAGTGTGACCACTGTACTTTCATCAATAACGGCGGGACGCGAACCTGCGGCATGTGCTCAAAGACTTTAACAAATAATGGTCGTGGCAGCCGTCGCGGAAGCGAGAGACGCCGATCAGAGCGGCGGCGGGACCGACGAACTGATCACGAGGAGGACGATAAGGACCTGTCTGACTATGACAACCAAGACAGCGCAGTAGTGAAAAGCAACTTCTCCTTCAGTATCAAGGACAGCAAGCGTGAAAATCGCAGCAAGATTTCGAATTCCAACAAGAGTAAGAGTAAGAAAAAGTCCCGGCGACGAGACAGCTCTGCCTCGGACTCTGGCTCGGAGAGTGAAGGAGAGGAGGAAGAGCGACTTGAACGACACATGCGTGACTTGAGGGTGTCCTCCCGACGGAAGGGCAACGACTACGATGGTATCAACGGCAAGGACAATGACAAGGGCAGAGACAGAACCTCGCGAAAGAAAGAAGGTAAACTTAGATGGAAAGACTGATCCTATCCATGTGTTTATTGCGTTTAGTGGAGGGAAAAGTTCTACAGAAGACTGGAGAACAAAATATGTAATCCTGTGCATCACAGCATATATTAAATCATTATGGATTTATAGGATATCTTAATGTTAGTGTTAGTGTAAATTTATTGTTATATCAATTTTCTATACCATGTTTATTTTGCATTGTCAATAACCATCAGCTAAATAAATGCATTTGTTTCCGTTTGAGTTTTAATGAAGAAACCTAAAACCGTGTTTCCTGTATGTTACAGGAAGTGTAAGCCGGTTCAAGAATAGGGGTCGGAACCATTCGGAACGAGCAAGGACGCCGGGCCGCCAAACACCTCGACACCGAAGCCCTGCAGAGGAAAGGATATCCTATGAAGATGAATCTGAAACGACCTCCTCAGACGCCGGCCAACCTCCCCGCCACAGCCAGTCGGGTGATCACACCCTAAACTCTGTTGACGGGACTCTGGTGGACACGCTGGTGTCTGAAGCCACTCTCAAGTTAGATAAGAAGTCAAAATGTAACAACAGCGAACATAAACTAAAATCTAAAGCGTCTAAGGCTTCAAGTCCTGCACGAAGTTTGGTAGACGAAGAACAACCCCAAGAACTCGAAGATGTTGGTCATGAAACTAACGAAAATAAAGACAAATCGCCAAGCCCAAAACCCATGGTAAGGAAAAGTAAGTCTCCTCCTCTGTCTCGAGGCGAAGTGGATGAACCAAGCTTTGCAAACACCTTAGATGATGTGCCCACGATGGGGACTAATGAGGTAGCTGATCAAGATCTTGGTAGCCAATACACTGATGACCAGCCTCCTGTGATTGAAATGGCAGTGGAGCCCCGTGACATACCTACTGTACAGTACAACAAACCATCAACTCCGTGGGAGGAGCATGCTGAGGACCCCCAAACAGTTGTGCTCGAGTTACCGCCTGTTGCTCAAGGGGAAGTTGAAAAGGCCGAAGTGAAAGAGGAAGTCAAGTTTGAAAGTCAGGCTCAGATTAAAAAAGCAGACACCCTTATTGCCGCCCCAGAAACAGTGTATGCTGAGCCTAGTTACGAGACTGTGGAAGATCCGGCAAAGGCGAACATCCTCAAAGAGGAAGTGAAAGAACAAGCAGCTCCGCATGCTCAGCCCGAAGACATTGACCAGCATAAAGGCAATGACCAGCTTGAAGACAACGGCCAACCAGAAGACATTGACCAAGCCTTATACCAAGAGGCCACCCAAGAAGAACTGCCCATTGTTGAGAAAGTTGAGGAATTA
>CM035181.1:16878090-16893090 GCA_020233015.1 Callinectes sapidus
GAGGATAAAAAGGAAGAGGAAGAGGAAGAAGAGGAGGAGGAGGAGGAGGAGGAGGAGGAGGAGGAGGAGGCACAAATGGCAGAAGAAGGCGCTGACGGTCTGACTACGGAACAAATGAAGGCATAAAACAGGACGCAAAGGACTCTGGGAAGACATTATCACCTCAAAGCGTCCCTGAACAACCCACGCAGGACCCCCCCACCCCTACCCCCCCCTGAAGGACCCCCCTGAAGGATATTTTGTAGGATACCCCTTAAAATATCCTTCAACTCTTTCACTGCAATTTCCTTTATCTCTTTCCTTAACAAACTGGGTCTACCTAACACATCTTTACTTTTTCCAGTTATTCCCCCCAAAAAATCCTTAAACTCCGTAGAAATTGCAAAATATACTCTTTTTTTTCATGTTTTCCTTTCCTAGATATGCTAATAAACATGTCATCCATTGCCGGTCATATCAATTGAGTCATGTCGCAGTGAAAGAGCTAAATCAACCACTTCTCTTCATATCACCTCTTGCAGGACTCTGTAGGACACCCCCGCAGGACCCCTGAAGCCCCAGAACACGTCTTCCTGAGGGTTACTATAGGATATCCCTGAAAAACCCACCCCTTCATAGGATCCCTGACTTTGGAGGAGACTGAAGGATTCTATAGTGAACCCCACAGGACACCAGGATGCCTAAGGACGCCAATAGAATCCTTTAAACACGCCCTAACCCTCTCGTAACACATCAGGACTCTTAAGGACACCAGTAGGACTCTCTAAACACACTCTGAGGTTCCTATAGGACATCAGGATTTTCAAGGACCTCAGTAGGACTCTCTAAACACACTCTAAACACACTCTCAGACACTCAAAGGACAGTAGGACTCTTAAGGCTCGTATTGTCACACACATCTCTTGGCTTCCTTCACCTCCACTATTTCAAAAGGCTTTATTCAAATTAAAAGGAGTTTGTTTTCTTTTTTAAGGTGTTTTTCTTCGGTTCTAGAGGCAGAGTGACCCAAATTCTATATCATTAACTGGAGAAACACTTGGACACCTCGCTAGACCATCCCCGTGGCCTTGCAAAATAGTCGTGGTGAGAGAGCAAAGCGTCCTTCAGTACTAAAAAACCCTGATACACCCTTAAAAAACCCTGATCCCCTTAAGAACACCAGGGCGGGGCGGCTAAGCGTGTTTCTTCCTGAGGTGGGTGACCATGGAGGCGCGGGAGGGGGCGCGGTGTGTGCACATGAGACACTCGTGGCACAGATCGGGGTGGACAGAGACGATATGACGGTCGAGGTCTCCGGACTGCGAGGCTCTGTGGTTGCAGTGGGGGCAGCGGTAGGGCCTTTCCCCGGTGTGTGTCCTCATGTGGCGGGTCACGTCTGAGCGCTGGATGGCCCTGTAGGAGCACATGTCACACGCGAAGGGCTTGTCGTCGGTGTGTGCGCGGAGGTGGCGGCGCAGTGTTGACTTGTGAGTGTAGGCGCGGCCGCACTGGGGACACAGCAGGGACCTCGGCTGGGTATACTGCGCCCCCTCGCCTCCCTCAGCTTCTTCAGATACGTCTAACTCCTCCTCTATCTCAACTCCGCCCCCCACCAGTGCCTCCTTCATGTAGCGCGGGTGGGTGGTGGTGCCCTCCTCCTCCCACGCCTGCACCTGTCCTCCTCCTCCGCTCACCCAACCGAAGTACTGTAACATAAGACACGACTGTCAGTTTCTCCCCTTCTGTGTCTCCCCCACCGCCGCCTTCCTCTGTGCCTCCTCCTCCCACGCCTCCGTCAGCCAGTCACCAGTCACCAGCCATCAGTCATCAGCCACCAGAGGGACTAAGTGTTTGTAGAGGTTTATAAGGTGAAATAAACGTAAATAAGAGATAAAGTAACGAAAAATACAAGGAAAATAAGAACTTGATGAAAATAACACTACGAAAAGATAAGAAAAATAATAACTTGTGGGAATATTGATGAAAAAATACGAAAAGGGAAGAAAAAAAAAAAAAAAAAAACTTGTGGAAATATTGATACAAAAAACCATTAAAAATACGAGAAATGTATAAAAAAGTGAAAAAAATGAAGATAAAATTATAATAAACAGAATAAATAGAAAATAATATACATAAATGAAAATAAAAAAAGGAAAAAAAAAATAGAATGAAACAGTGTGTGTGTGTGTGTCTTTGCCCTTTCTCTCCTTCTCTCTCACTATCTTTATTCCTCATTTTCCCTCCCTCCTTATCCTTTTTCTCTCTCTCTCTCTCTTTCCTCCTTCCCTCCCTCTTCTATTTCCTTTTCACTCCTTTCATCTTTCTTTTTCCTTCCTTTCATTGTTCTTTCCTTTTTCATTTATTTTTATTCTATTTCTCTTCCTGTTTTTCCTCCCTCCCTCCTTATTCTTTCTCTCTTTTTCCTCCTTCCTTCCCTCTTCTATTTCCTTTTCACTCCTTTCATCTCTCTTTTTCCTTCCTTTCATTGTTCTTTCCTTTTTCATTTTTTTTATTCTATTTCTCTTCCTGTTTTTCCTCCCTCCCTCCTTATCCTTTCTCTCTCTCTCTTTCCTCCTTCCTTCCCTCTTCTATTTCCTTTTCCTTCTTTCCTTTTTTTCCTTCCTTTCATCTTTCTTTTTTTTTTTTTTTCATTGTATTATATTTCTCTTCCTGTCTTTCCTCCCTTCTCTTCTCATCTCTTCCTTCGTATCTTTTCCTTTGTTTTCATCTTTCTTTTCTTTTCCATCTTATTATGTTCTTTTCTTCTTCCTCTCTTCTTTTTCCTTTCCCTTTTTTCATTGTTTTCATCTTTCTTTCCCTCCATTTTCTTTTTTTCTTTCTTCCTCCTTCATTATTTTCACGTTTTCTTGTTTTTTTATCTTTCTTTTCCTTCTCCATTTTCTATTCTTTCTTTCTTCCTCCTCTTACTATTTTCAATTTTTTTTGTTTTCGTCTTACTTTTCCTTCCTCCTTTCTTATTTTCACATTTTTCCTTTGCTTTCATCTTTCTTTTCCTTCATTTTCTTGTTCTTCCTTCACATTTTCTTATTTTCATCTTTTTTTTCTTTTTCCTTCTTCATTTTCTATTCTCTTTCCTCCTTTTCCCTCTCCCACAAAGAAGGAAGAAGATAAAGAAGCGATTGTGCATCAAAATATACTTTAATATACACAGCATCTTCATAATATAACACACACACACACACACGCACGCACACACACACACACACACACACACACACAGAGGATACTTAAAGACTACTGAAGTGTGTAATGTGATCTTGTTTACACCCTAATGTTAATAATGTTACGGTTTTGTTTACATCTTGACTTGTTTACAGTTTGCTTTGTTCTTGTGTGTGTTTGTTTTGGTTTGTTTTGTTTGAGTGGTGTTCATGTTTGTTTGCTTGTTTATGTTTTGTTTGCTTTTTGCGCGCTCTCTCTGTCTCTCTCTCTCTTCATCCCTTGTTTATCTCCTTTGTTTACCTTTAATTAAGCACCAGCATATTCTCTCTCTCTCTCTCTCTCTCTCTCTCTCTCTCTCTCTCATGCAAACATCACTTACGTCTTCTTTCTTCGCGTTAAAAGACAACAATCAGACTTCAGCAGCGAGTGTTTGCCTTGTCTGCCTGTCACCTGTCACCTGTCCACACCTGTCAGCTACCCACATCTGTCCCTCCCCCCCCACCCAACCACCTACCCACCCACCCCACCCACCCCTTGTCCACACCTCGGTCACTCTGCAAACAATTAAGTGTGTGTTTTCTATTATTGTTTATTGGTTGATGCTAATGCTATGTTATAAGTGCATTTGTGGTTCTTTCGTTTTCTCTCTCTCTCTCTCTCTCTCTCTCTCTCTCTCTCTCTCTCTCTCTCTCTCTCTCTCTCTCTCTCTCTCTCTCTCTCTCTCTCTCTCTCTCTCACCTCTATTCTGTCCACTCCTTACCTGCTCCTGTACTTCCAACTTCCTATTACTTGACTTTATTTAAGAGCGAGGTTTCATGGCATTTATCTCTTTCTTGTGGCTAACTCTTTTGAACCTGCAAGGAGACTAGCAACTAAGTGGACATTTTTTTGTGTACTTCATGTTGTCTTTGGTCAAGTTTCCCTTCTTGCATAAAAAAACTCTCATGGATAAAGAAGTTACTCGTGGATCTGGACACGTGGTACGCGTCTGGAAATGTGACCCTAGCTGCTGCTGCATTTCCGTGCCACTTCTGCGGTTCATCCTTACCGTGGAAGAAAACCATAAATTTCGGTGTTCCACTACAGTCCTGGCATTAGTATTTTTTCTTTTCTCACAATAACAAGAGGTGATTATAGTTTTTTTTTTTTTTTTTAAGAGAAAGCTTTTCACGATGCAACTCTTATACTTCCCCACAGTCTTATGATATTAATTTTTCACAGCTTTTTTTTCTTGTTTAAGTGTGTTTACCTGTAGATCAGGATGTTTCTTCTGGATAGATTTTTATGTTTTAATAAAGGGGGAAACCCGAGGATAGACATTATGATAACGACGACAGCCAAGCACTCAATCTGCCCTGCTGTTATTTGCTTTCTTACACAGGCAAATAAATTTCGTTCGTACGTTACACAGAGGGATTGGTTTTGGCGGACGCAATAACAACTCAAGATGAAATGCTTTTTGAAGGTCACTGTTATCTGTTACATAATTTGAACATTCTTGGTCATCTCACGTTTACACTTAAAATATGATGTATACCACCGTCTTATTTATATAGATATTACCATAAGAAATATTGCCATTACAGTTAATCATATTTTGGCACAAATTGGTATCACTTGTCTCCATATTGATATGTTTCTTATGTGTCGTGTTTAGATTCTGTTTCACGAAGAAGCTAAATTTAGATAGACGTGATTACTTCCCACCTCTGCTCTGTCTGAGCTGCAACTGAAGACACGTTATGTCAGGTGGTAAAGGATAATATCCCACTCTTCTTCACGCTGTGGCTGCGCTGCGTGGCTGGTGAGGTGAGGGCAGAGCTGCTGGACTAATAACACGCCCCCTGACAACTAAGAGAAACAGACCCCGTTGCCTCCAGTTGCTGTGTGTGATGGCAGAAGGGAGCGGGCAGTGTGGAGCTAAGACCTCTGGCACTTTTCTTAAGGACCCCCTTTCCTTCCTCTCTCCCCCATCTTCGGCTGTCTTTGGCTGCCAACCAGCCAGCGAGTTGCCACTTAGGTTTATCTTTTGCTGTGTCACGTGGAAACTAATTGTACGTTTAATTTAGTCGTTGTATCTGTTCCTGGAGCAATCATTGTCATTTTTCAACAAACATGTAATGCATGAAATAATGACAGTGTTTTCCAAACTCAGTAGAAATTGATTATAGGCTCTAAGTGACAGCGTGGCGACTTCTTGAGCCTGTCGCTGGTGGAACCGCTGAGAGACGACCGCATTATTGGCGTGGTAGTGCCGGCGGAGGCAGGAGGGAGTTCTCACGCCGGATCTCACACGCCCTTGGGCTTAATCAACGTAGACGGAAGCCTCAACTTGTCTGATGTAGAGACGGTACTCAAGCGGTGGCACAGCTGTTGGAGGAGAAGCGAACAACGGCGCCTTATTGTACCTAGACAACTTACTTCACCTGGAAAACTTACCGTCTCGGGATGACATTGAATTTTGCTTCAAACACGATGGCCTTGGCTGGTGGTGCCGCCGCGCCTTGTGTGACGTGTGAATTTGTTATGCAAAGAAAACTGAAATTTTCTGACGGGGAGTCTGACTAAAAGTGAACGTGGATTACCAGGGTGGCAGTGAATATACTTGGCAGAGCGTTAACTCTTGTTGGTGCGCGCGGCGGTCTGGTGTTTGTTTGTGGAGGATGGTGGTTGGAGGAATGAACCGCAGGTTCTCTGTGAACGAGTCGGATAACTCAAAAAGAGATTCTTTTACAGGATATTTATTAAGACAGTGGTTCTCAAGTCTTATCTTTATAAACACCAGTCGCTTTATTCTAATATCATTTTTGTTTTGGCGTATAATCACAGCTCATCGCCATCACAGTCATCAGAGCCAGCTGAGCAAGGAAAGCAATCTGTGATATAATTTATTTCGAGCGCCTAATTCACTCCGTGATGTTTGCCACCAGTCTCCAGCTCGCTATGACTTTTGCGTCACTAACTTTCAGCATATAGTACTGTACACACACACACACACACACACACACACACACACACACACATATATATATATATATATATATATATATATATATATATATATATATATATATATATATATCATGAAGCATACTCTTCAAGTGTAATTGATAGTAAAGGGTATGAGTGTGTGCTGTAATAATCTTGACAACCTTTGAGAGTGAAGACACGAAACTGAACTACTGGGCGCCTTTCCATCTCGTGGCTCGGCGTTAGATATTTTAGAATACAGTAAAAACTACTGGTGTAAAAGAACATTATCCGCAAGTCTGCTCTCGAGGATTGAGTCACACACCAACCACCTAGCTGTTGGCTGTGGGCACGAGCAACAGGTGTAAATCATCTATTATTAGTCGTAGTTAAGGTGCCAGATGAAGGTTGTAAGGGAAGCAGGAATGCAAAGGCTGGTGCTTGGCGACTTTAATACAGTATCCACGATCCACCAGACCAGAAGACGCTTGTTCCTCTACCGTCAACGTTGAGAGAGTGCTAAGGCTACCTGCTGGCCACCTGCTGTGGCCTCTACTACGACATCTCTCGTAAAAATAAACTTCGTTCACTCATCTCAGAGTTTGGTGACAACGGGTGACGGCACTCACAAAAACTGCCTGCTGCTTTTATCGATACCCTGCCGGTGATGGCTAGCTTGTTGAATGAGCGTTGGATTTCATATAACCACAGTTTCGATTATTTTTCTGTAATATAACACACACACACACACACACACACACACACACACACACACACACACACACACACACACACACACACATTGGACCACGTGAGTGGGTGTGCATGAAGGCACCATTTGTGAAGGCACGTGTCCTGAGAGCTGAGCTGCCCAACTATAGGAAAGGACAGACTCACTTGATCACACGTAGTTTGGAATAACTGTGCAAATGGTTTATAAAAAAAAATATTGTTTAAGCAAGAAAAGGTTGTAACTATCTAAAACAACCTCAGTCAGCTTTGGAAAATTGGCTAAGGTGAGCCACCGGTGGCAGAATTAGCGTTTTGTTCCTAGCCAGGGATATTAGTCTGTTTGAGCTCCCCTTTCCCCATACAGTTGATGTTAGTTAGTGTTTCCAAAATCAATGTAGAAGTACTCGTCTTCTTCGAAAATTCTACTAATTCTTATCGGAAAATTATTATTCTTATTTCTCAAGGTTGGTCGTCACTTGAGTCTGTTTTATAGATACTGGTAGACTTTGCTATATTTAGTATTCGTAAGTGATTTGTCTTATGGTTTAAAAGTTAAAAGTAGATTCCTATTCAATTTCTCAAAAAAGACAATAAATTTTGAAAATCGTTATTTAGCACTACAGAGTCTTATGATTTTGGCATGGGAAGCTGTTCATAACGGTGCATGTCTCTCCTAACAAGTGTATCTCGACATTCGTGATAGAGGGTACCAGCTGTGCTCACGTAGTAGTACCGTACCTCACGACATTACTAAATATGGTGAGCAACGCCCACGGGTGGCCACACACGCGAAAGGTGGCCAAGTGAGAATAAAGAAAATTGTAAGAAGAAGGAAAAGGGCTTTAGAATGTAAGCACAATATGCTGTCAAAAAGAATCGCGAAATAAACAGTAATCTTGTGAGGCCAGACCAAATAAGCTATTAATAAGTGTAGTTTGTTTTTGTGTCTCCGGGCCAGCCATGTGCCGGATGCGAGCCGACCAGACGCGGGACTGGCGTTAACATGCTTCCGCATTTTTATTGTTAGGAAAATATACAAATTTTATTATTCTTTCAGAGTTTGTTTTGACAGACATTTTTCAGGAAGCTCATGTAGTGTAGCAGAAGGAAGTGTGATATATATTACTGGGACCAATAACCACTCTGCACTGTGGCGAAAGGACTAGAAGGCATTGTGTTGTGTTGTGTCGCGGGGACATGTGGGGTAAATGTCCCTGCACTGACTGTGCTGTCAAGAACTTGAACTATACCAACGGAACAAGCGGCAATATGGGCTCCTTCCCAGTGATCCACGGCTTCCTGTCACTCTCGCCGAGCAGCAGCAGCATGGGAAACGCCAAATTTACAGACTCGACGCTCGGCCTAAGGCGATCAGCGACCTGCGGCTTCCTGCCTCACCACACCTTTGCTCCGGTGAAAGGCGGCAGGAATGAAAAGCCTCACTCTATCAATGGCCGCCTTCCTATCACCAATGGGAAAGCAGAGTATACAGACGATGACGACACAGTGAAGGCCAAGCTGATGATTCACAACGCCAACGTAAAAGGCGAAACCTCCCCGCAGGAAGAAGTTGGGAAAAAAACGCGAGATTACAGCGATGACTCCCTCACCCCGGACAGCTCCCTCCCGGCCGTCATCCGCCGCAGAAATCGAAATAGGCGTAAAAAATTGGCTGTTAGTACTTCCATCTTTGTAGAAGTCATGTAGCCCTTCCCGCTTGTCGTAGTACTTTGCATGTACAAAGTTGTCTTTTTCTCTTTAAGCTAAATTGAATGACCTCAGCGAAATACAAAACATCTTTACTTACTTCCATCTGTCATGTAAAAAGTTCATCTACTTTGAATATCCTTATGCATTTTATTTTCACCCGTCCCACAGGAGGAAGGACACGCCTACCTACTCAAGGTGCCTGATGAATATAGTTAACAGTATTGTGCATGGTAGTATAGCACTGTATAGACTAGGTATCCCATACAGTATTCTGTGAGACCTGCTCAGCGGTTGTGTTTCCTTCTGAGGCTTTCACAGGGAGGTCACAAAGAGTATAACAAGCAACGTATGGTTTCTTTGCATCAGGTTTATTTGTGTCATAGTATCGTTATCAGTTTATTTAGAGATGACTTGAGATTGCCTGGAATCGTCTGTGTTGATGAGATGTGTGTATGTGCGGATTGTATTTTAGATGAATTTCGAGTTAGGTCATAGGATTTAGAAGGTAAAGATTTCTCTTCATAGACAATGTGCTAACTCTAGAAATTTTTCTCTAGCAGTAGATGATAACTCTCTCAATACTAGACTGATGATGTCTGCATTGGTGCCTTGGTTTGTCTATAGTCCCAAAGAGTTGTAACGTGTGCCTGACCAGGAAAAGACCACCGAGCAGCTCCCACAGGTGTCCTTTGTAGCTAGTGTGCCTCACTCCACTTTGGTGTCCCACAGACGTCCATGGTGGAGCCCACACCGGGCGGAGTGGGATGGGAGGCAGAGACAGTTAAGCCCCCACCACGCACACGCTCCCACAGTATTTCCGATGACCAGTGGGCTCAAGTGATGGCCGCCCAGCCTGGCACGGGCGAGTCATCTATCACTACGGAGGCGTCCTCAGGACCCACGTGTCCTCCTGGTCACACCCCTGCAGATATGTCAGTTTTCTCGGGCGTCACCCCTCGGCGCAGCTACGCCGGCATTCCTGGAGGAAGGGGCGGCGGAACTACGATGGGGCGGGGCATGGTGTCCTCCGCCTCCGTGTGTGATCTAAACACACTGAGTCAGCAACAACCACCACAAGCTTTTAATGGCACTCATGGGGTGCGTTAACACACACACACACACACACACACACACACACACACACACACACACACACACACAAGCGTCAAACATTGTCAGTTTACTGAGTAGTACTAAATCAGTCTCTTTATTTATAGAAAGCTTACGTTTTTCTTTCTTTCCTCAAACAGGCCAACAGTTTCCAGCAGCTGAACATGATGGGCTACGGTGGTGGCATGATGTGGGGCGCCCCGTGTGACATGTGCCAGGCGGCTTCGGCTTACCCTGGGCATCCAGGAGCCGGTGGGATGAAACGTACAGCTTCCAACCTGTCCATGAATCTTTCATCGGTGGGGAGTGACATAACAGGTTACCCGTGGGCTGCACCACCGCCTCACGTCCACCACCACATGCCAATGTACCCGGGCTACTATCCTGGGTATCACCCACATATGGTCATGTCCACAATGGGTGCTCCAATGGGTCTTAATGTATCAATACCAGATTCCATGCACACTTTTGGTAAAGTACCGTCCTCTCCGGCTCCTTCAGTCCGTTCTACCTCGCATCGCTCACACAAATCCAGTAAGTCTCGTTCATTCAGTGCAGCTGATGCCAGTGGGCGCCGCAGTCGTAACCGCAAAGCAAAACGATCAGAGGAAAGTGAGGAGAGCCGATCTTCCTCCGGTAGTGACGATGCTGACTATGCTGATGATAGGGAAACTAAGTCTGCCCACAGCGGAGGTAACAGTCTAGCATGGCAGTGTGACCACTGTACTTTCATCAATAACGGCGGGACGCGAACCTGCGGCATGTGCTCAAAGACTTTAACAAATAATGGTCGTGGCAGCCGTCGCGGAAGCGAGAGACGCCGATCAGAGCGGCGGCGGGACCGACGAACTGATCACGAGGAGGACGATAAGGACCTGTCTGACTATGACAACCAAGACAGCGCAGTAGTGAAAAGCAACTTCTCCTTCAGTATCAAGGACAGCAAGCGTGAAAATCGCAGCAAGATTTCGAATTCCAACAAGAGTAAGAGTAAGAAAAAGTCCCGGCGACGAGACAGCTCTGCCTCGGACTCTGGCTCGGAGAGTGAAGGAGAGGAGGAAGAGCGACTTGAACGACACATGCGTGACTTGAGGGTGTCCTCCCGACGGAAGGGCAACGACTACGATGGTATCAACGGCAAGGACAATGACAAGGGCAGAGACAGAACCTCGCGAAAGAAAGAAGGTAAACTTAGATGGAAAGACTGATCCTATCCATGTGTTTATTGCGTTTAGTGGAGGGAAAAGTTCTACAGAAGACTGGAGAACAAAATATGTAATCCTGTGCATCACAGCATATATTAAATCATTATGGATTTATAGGATATCTTAATGTTAGTGTTAGTGTAAATTTATTGTTATATCAATTTTCTATACCATGTTTATTTTGCATTGTCAATAACCATCAGCTAAATAAATGCATTTGTTTCCGTTTGAGTTTTAATGAAGAAACCTAAAACCGTGTTTCCTGTATGTTACAGGAAGTGTAAGCCGGTTCAAGAATAGGGGTCGGAACCATTCGGAACGAGCAAGGACGCCGGGCCGCCAAACACCTCGACACCGAAGCCCTGCAGAGGAAAGGATATCCTATGAAGATGAATCTGAAACGACCTCCTCAGACGCCGGCCAACCTCCCCGCCACAGCCAGTCGGGTGATCACACCCTAAACTCTGTTGACGGGACTCTGGTGGACACGCTGGTGTCTGAAGCCACTCTCAAGTTAGATAAGAAGTCAAAATGTAACAACAGCGAACATAAACTAAAATCTAAAGCGTCTAAGGCTTCAAGTCCTGCACGAAGTTTGGTAGACGAAGAACAACCCCAAGAACTCGAAGATGTTGGTCATGAAACTAACGAAAATAAAGACAAATCGCCAAGCCCAAAACCCATGGTAAGGAAAAGTAAGTCTCCTCCTCTGTCTCGAGGCGAAGTGGATGAACCAAGCTTTGCAAACACCTTAGATGATGTGCCCACGATGGGGACTAATGAGGTAGCTGATCAAGATCTTGGTAGCCAATACACTGATGACCAGCCTCCTGTGATTGAAATGGCAGTGGAGCCCCGTGACATACCTACTGTACAGTACAACAAACCATCAACTCCGTGGGAGGAGCATGCTGAGGACCCCCAAACAGTTGTGCTCGAGTTACCGCCTGTTGCTCAAGGGGAAGTTGAAAAGGCCGAAGTGAAAGAGGAAGTCAAGTTTGAAAGTCAGGCTCAGATTAAAAAAGCAGACACCCTTATTGCCGCCCCAGAAACAGTGTATGCTGAGCCTAGTTACGAGACTGTGGAAGATCCGGCAAAGGCGAACATCCTCAAAGAGGAAGTGAAAGAACAAGCAGCTCCGCATGCTCAGCCCGAAGACATTGACCAGCATAAAGGCAATGACCAGCTTGAAGACAACGGCCAACCAGAAGACATTGACCAAGCCTTATACCAAGAGGCCACCCAAGAAGAACTGCCCATTGTTGAGAAAGTTGAGGAATTACCGCCAGAAGAAGTCCTGCAGGTGGCCAAGGCATGGTATGGCGCACCTGTAGACACTCGAGGAGGAGAGATGGCACGCTCCGCCTCCTCAGGGTCATCCCTGGGCCTTAACTCTCCCCATGACAGACAGTACACACCCCTTAGCTTCTCCTCCTCTGACGCCCAGTTCTACTCCCCTCCGGACTCTCCAGATCTCTCCCTCAGCGAGCAGCTCCAAGAAACTGGCCAGACGCAGGTGAATCTACCACACTGGCTTCACCACATCATTCGCTGCACAGTGCACACCTAAACCCTAAACACACCTGAATTAGCCTCACCTCTCATGCTATAATTTTTTTTCTCATACATCATATATCTTAACTCGCTCTTATAAATTTTATTTATTTATTTATTTTTTGGGGGCAACAGTTCTATCACTCGATCATCCCCCTTTTCCTATAAGACATGTCCATTTTGATATCCTCCCTTTTCCTCCATACAAATTCGTATTTCAAGCCTTGTAATAGCAAGAAATATCATCACACCAAAAAAACACTCCTACCACCACCACCACCGTCGCCATCATAGGCATCCATCCTAATTGATTGGTATATTATTTAACAGTATTTTTATCTAGTGTTTGATGCTTATTGTTTTGCTATGCATTAACTTTATAATTTCTGCATTTCTCGGCTCTAACTGGTAAAATCCTAATCAGATCGCCTCCGCCCCCCCCCCTCTCTCTCTCTCTCTCTCACTCTCTCTCTCTCTCTCTCTCTACTTCGCTCCTCGCTCCACCTCTCCTCTCATCTCTCTCTCCTCTCTCTACATCTCTCGCTCTCTATATAATATATATATATATATATATATATATATGAATATATATATATATATATATATATATATATATATATATATATATATATATATATATCGTGTACAACAATGAAGGCAGCAGATCAAATATTGATCTTTTGTATGCTGACCCTGACCCCCCAACTGTTTCAGACGTGCGAAGTAAAATCAAAACGTATTTGTCACACTTTGATTTGAGGTGTTGGTATTCACGGCAAGTCACCACTAGAAAGCAGTAGTGTGGTCATAATGATCCAGTTGATGCATCACAGAAATCTATGATCAGTCAACACCATGAGCTAATTTACTTTTTGAAAATATACATAATGACAGCAGCAGATTAAGCCCAGAATACATGCACTGATGGATCTCATATAACACGATGACATTGAACATGAGTAGTCCATATTTCACTGGGTTTCACGTGGTTCATCTCTCCACCATTACCTTAAAAAAATATATATGGTTGCAAAATAGGTAAACTAAAGAAAAATACCGTATATGCCATTTTATCTGCCCGAGTCCTTTTCTCCCACTTCCTTGATTTTTCTTTGCAGTGTGATGTAGACAATCATCAAGAGATACACTTCTCAAAGTCAAATATACAATATACTGTAGATGTCAACGTAACTGAAGTTCTTTGTAAACAGAACTAGTATGATTTAATGAACAGACTTTACTGATGACACATAATTTGGAATAAAAAAGAATGATAAGAGAACAAAAGCATGAAGGAATGGAAATGAATATTTGCAGTAAAAGGGGCCACAGCATTGACAGGATCATGGTCATCTGTTAATTTCTCTGTTTATGATTCATTCATTTCTTAATTCATTTGTTTATATTTTTACCTTTGGATCGTTTATGAGAATGATATTCAAGAACCTGTCGACGGACTAATGGTAGAAAGGTTTGGAGTTATGGGCTTAATTTAATGATTGCCTAGTTAAAGTTATTCCGACACCTTAGCTACAGGCTGATCCTCCGCGTGCAGAGCGACGCGTTATCTCGGCTCCACTGTACTGCAGTAGCGTTCGCTGATCATAGAAATGCACAGTAAAATTAGTTAGTTTGGCGTGGTCTTTAAACGTGCATTTCTTATCATCATATTTGTTGTTTACAAGGATATATTAACGCGACTTCTGGCGCAGAATTTGATTGGCGGAGAGGACGATAGCCTGGTAACGGCATGGGAGTCTGTGCCACAGACCAGCGAGGCCCTAAAATCGTCCCAGGAAAGTATTAGGTCGTCTGCTGAGCAGCTGCCTCTTGCAGAGGAGGTGAGTTGTTGCCTCTTTATAACATACACCATGTCAACAAAGCGATGGATATCTGTTGTTCAAGAATTTTGTTCCTCTACTCCAGTAATGAACACAAAGACCATGGGAGAGTACAGCACAAGGGTGGCAGCCATGCACCTGTATCGTGCACCGCCTGTCATAACTTGCTTCGCTATGATATGCAATTGCTGCATCTCTTTTATCTACTTCATTATGTTGTACTTCTTCTTTCACTAATTAATTAATTTATTGTTAAAGCATTCATGTATTGTTTTACTTTTTTCTATATATTCTGTTTATTTTTTTCATTCACAATCATATTCACTAGTTTATGTTTTGTTTTCAAGATCCTT
The DNA here is from genome assembly GCA_020233015.1 of Callinectes sapidus. Lineage (NCBI taxonomy): Eukaryota > Metazoa > Arthropoda > Malacostraca > Decapoda > Portunidae > Callinectes > Callinectes sapidus. The sequence goes on from CM035181.1 coordinate 16,892,728, forward strand.
TAATCAGTTATGCAGTTTTATATTCTGTATTTTCCTTTTTGTAAGCACTCGACTACAATAGACGAATTTTAAGGCCACTTATTGATCAGTTCAGGGATAGAATAGTACTTGGTAAATAATGATTACTTTACCAGATAAGTATCTTTAAGTTTACTACACACATTCCCCACATCACAACTTCCCTTTACACATACATTCACGTTACCACCACCACATAGGCCACAGTCACTACCTGTTGTCACACAGACACATCTCATGACATATTATCTTTCACAACAACGCACTCTGGTTACTGCTCACTTCTAAGTTAACCTCAACTTACGCATGTGGCTGCTACTAACAGGCATCCAGAGGGGTAGAGAA
>CM035181.1:16897292-16908036 GCA_020233015.1 Callinectes sapidus
CAGTAGGCTGTGGCATGGACTGTGCTCACTGTTTGACAGTTCCACCAAGAGGAGCACATCGGAGCACCAAGATGATGATACACATATAGAGTTTATAGACACAAGTGACGAGGACGACATCTTTGAGAATACATATGCCAGCATTGACCATTTCAAACAACCTGTCAAGGTGGAACCCATTTACGCAACTGTAAAAAAAAGATCCAAGCCAACCCCTAAAGTGCAGGAATTGCCGAAAAGTGTAAGACCCGAGCAGCAAAACGTACCGCCTTCTCCAAAAGATAAATCCTCTTCCTCCCGCGACATGATCCAGCCGCCCCCTAAACAAGAAGAGTTGCTCCCCGCCAGCGAGGTGACGGGTCCTGAGTCTGAAGAGGGTAGGAGGTTCCCCGTTGTGTGTCCACCAGGGTGGATCACTCATTCGTATTCCTACCACTCACACACCACGTAACCTATTAATTTCCAAGTTAAACAGCAATATTTATGCATGAAATTATTTTGTTTGTAGCTTTTCTGTCTTATTCTTTTATTCTTAGATAATAATAAGTATTTGTGGTTTTTAGTTGTTATATTTTTTTAGCGACTAGAAATCATCCTATAGTTTAGAAATGAAAAAAAATAGGATATTATGTAGCCAGCAAATAGAAAAGACTTGCATGCTATTCGCACAAACGAAATGGTCTTAGAAAAAGCTCTTCCTCCTTCACTGCATGTCTACATACTGTTTCAGTCATCATCTGGAAATACCTATTGCCTTCTCCCTTCATTCGCTTGTTAAAGATTTCGGCTATATGATATATATATATATATATATATATATATATATATATATATATATATATATATATATATATATATATATATATATATGATATTAGGATCTTATACATATCCTTCCATTGTTGCTCCTCTAAAAATACTTCAACTTTTTATGAATAGGAGAGCTTTCTCTGCGACGCACGCACAAAAGGAAAAAAAATAATGAAAATGGCTTTACCAAACTGACTAATAGATGATCTAGGTTCGCTTTGCTGCAGACCAACAGCCTCTTGTGTAAACAAAACACCTTGATAGAGCACATCGCTGTGGAGGAACACAGACATGATCAGCGTCAAGCAATTTTGTTTATTACAAGGGTTTCACTGATTGACTGTAAACTACAGGAAATAATTTATTCATCTTAGTAGCTTAGCTTGCATTTTATCGTTAATGCCGAAACTAATATGTTGAATGGGATATGAACTTAACATCATGATTGTACAATGTCTGAATTCTTAACTGGATTCTTTTTGCCACTAGTAATGGTGACGCGAGCTCGTGGTATAGCGTTTAGGTGTTCAGTAGCTCCTAACCATGATGTGCACTTGCTGTTGTGTGCTGAGGATAGCAAGTGATTGGCGTCTTCTCCTCCTTAGAATCGACCATAGAAGAGTTGGTGCAAGACCTAGGGAGCGCCCCCTACTACGAGTATTTCACGGCCGTCGGTAATGGAATGTCGCGGGTTGCGCTGTGTGATTCTGCTTGCTTACCTGCTGTCCCTTCATCTGCTTTGTGACCAACTAAAGCTCCCCAGATCGCTTGATGCGGTGATCCTGTAGTCGGTTAATGTTGATGGAGACCATTTTCTTTATGAGCCTCCATGTTTAGTTCAGTAACTTCATGTAGGAATTTCGATTTTCTTTTGTGGAATGGGACCATTTTTATAGTTTATCGTAAATGGGAGAAGAGGACGGATCTTTGTTTTTCTTTAGAGAAAAAGTGAGAGGCTTAGGCAGAGTGTGTTGATGTTTCAGTGGCTGGAGGAGTGTCGCATGCCGGGGACCGAAGCTGTGTGGCTTGTCCTGCATTGCCACACAAAACTGGCCTCTTAACATACACTGAACGCCAGAAAGAAACATTCTCCAGCGTGACCACTAACTTTCTCAGACAAATCACTTGTATTCCTTTAGAATTACCAAGTCACTCTGATGTGTCAAATTTCTTTCGGAAACCGTGCAACTGTTCATTTAGACGAACCAGGTTTCTTGTATATTCTTAGTCAGTTACTATTTGTAATATGTATATGGAGAGATCTTTATACTTTGATGTTCGTAGTTATTTCTTGACTGTCAAGTTACCTTTTCCATTCACTTTTCCTTTTATTATTTTTGTGACCATCTACATAAGAGAGAAAAAATATACCATAATTAACATTGAGGGTAAAAGGATAGAAGCTTGTATGGCACCCAGCACCGTATGAGTGGCTGGGGATGAACCCTTGGCCCCAGTCACTTGTCATTATTAGTGAGCAAGTCGTATTTGCAGGCGAGGATGAGACGGACGAATCACAGGAGAGAACAAGCGAGGAGATCAGCAACTTAAGCGGCTTGTCCGAGGGTATGCTGCTTGTAACAGCTAACAGTCACTGCAATGTAGACGTTGGATGGCTTCATAAAGTTTGATATTTTTTTGCTTCTGAGCTGTTTCACCTTTGTTTCAAATTGTGTTGATTTTCATCTCAGTGTTATTCTTCTTCATACACACCACCCGAACTTTTGATACTCACCTAGATGCCACGAGTGAATCCTGCAAAGAAAACACATACCTAACAGAATCACTGCGTCGTGGTAACCCTTAACACACCCACTCAGAGGAGAAGGGCAGGCCTGCCGGCTGGACAGGTTCCCCACGGTTGCACCACTCATGACAATGGTGCTAATCTTTTCAGACTCGTCCACAGTATGATATTGATCCGCTTTCCGCCTGTCTTCGCAGCTCCCTGGTTTACTCCATTGAAGGATAACCTGTGTGAAGTTACCTTATCATTAACTTGTTACTTCAAAAAAGCCACGGACGAGTGAAATTTTATAGACTGAAGCTACTTACAAAAAATTTATTTACCTTTAACTTATACTTATAAGAAGACCAAGAACAATTGAGACTCAGTGAGCCAATGTTACAAATACATCTGAATCTATAATTTTTTTTGGCCACCAATGTACTAATGCGAATTATTTAGAAGGTTTATTTTGAAAGAAAGAAACATCATTATATGTTTCAAAGGAACATATCTCAAAAGGCAGATTTTGGTAGACATATAAAGTATGTTTATATGGTTTTAATAATATTGACATTATTCTGTGCAGTGCATAGTTTGTTATAGGAAATGTAGTAGTGTAGCCTTTCTGAGTCTATAAAAACCAGATGGTGTTTGTAGGTATACTTGTCATACTTTTAGACTCTCAGTGCTTATTCACTTTGCTTACACACACACACACACACACACACACACACACACACACACACACACACACACACACACACACACACACACACACACACACATACACACACATAACAGTCTACAACTCACCATCTTATATCTTTATTCATGTAGTGTATGTACTTTTTGCACGTGAGCTACACCGTCTCCTACATTGCCACGTTCCACAGCCATGAACTCCACTCCTCACGAATCTTACTTCAAAAACTCACTCCTTTAACAAAACGATGCAGTATTTTCATAACCCAATAGGAACTCCTTGCTACAGTTGAATTCTTTACTCTGCTGTAAATTCTTTCCTTCATTTTTTCTTCTGTGCTTCCTTGCCTCCATTTGGATTCACCCGCTTGGTGCTGGTGATCCAGACGAAGGCGAGACTTCATCCGCTGAAGAACTCTCCGACTCTGACTCAGGTGCGACCATTCTCCCTCATCTGCCGGTCCTTTTGTTTGGGAAAGGCTCCTTTGTCCAACGGCATTTTTTTAAATTACTGTTTTATCTTAATTCGCTTGTCATTTTGTGCCTGTTGAATTTCACACCTTGTGATGACGTCATTCCGTGCTGAGTTTTTCTGAGATAACAGTTTCCTTCACGCTGGTTGGTCCCTTTCAGCAAGGATTTATCATACAAATCTTTGTTGGCGAAAAGGTCTTTTACTCCTTTTCGAAATTGCATTTTTGAAGTGAATTATAAGTAGCACACGAGTGCAACAAGTACTGTGCATCAGAGTAATGAATGTGACAATCATAATGTTGCACTGGTGTTTTCGTTTTGTTGGTGCATGAGCCCGGCAGCAGGGATTCAGCGCAGACCGCCCTCTTGGAAACGCTATTTTCTCAAGAAAATATTGAATATGAAATGATGCTTTGACCAAGGAGCATTTGACCAACAAAAGATCGTGCATGACCATCTTTCCTTTCCGCCACCTGTGCAGAGTCGTAACGTCTGGTGATGCTTGCCCTCAATCACCTCCTAACTAAGCAGTTCTGTTCTGAAGACTCATACTCATATCGTTACACTGAGTCATTTTTCAACAATTATTGTATACCTGATATTTTGTCGATTTCTGTAATAGGAAAGCTGGTCAGGTAAGTGAACCATCGAATACCTATTCGTGCTATCCAAAATATTCCATATCTTTGTTGTTAATCGACCTTTTTTTAGCGAAGATTTTAATCCAGAGATTAGAACCAGAAGACGTGTGACTTGACTGGCTATGTGTTTCCCTGTTGTTAGGTTGTTGGTTCCATGTTACCTGACGTTGTTTTCTTCTGTAATGTGTGCAGGTGCTGAGTTTTCTAGGCGGAGTGTATGGTGACTGGCCTAGAGGATTCCTTAAGATGTCATCCCTGACACTTTCTCATCCTGAGAACACTAACCCACATGTCTCTATCTTGATGCCATTTTGAAAAAGGACCTCATGACAATATCATTCTACTCTTAGGAGAGTCCCAGGAGACAGAACAAGAGGAAGAAGTTCTCGTGCAAGAGGAAGAAACCGAAGTCGTGGAAGTGGAGGAGGAAGAGGTGGGGGAGGAAGAAGAAGAGGAAATGGAAGAGGAAGAGGAGGAGGAGGAGGAGGAGGAGGAAGGAGAAGAAGAAGAAGAGGAGGAGGAGGAAGATGAGGAGGAAGAGAAAGAGGAGAAAAACGCAAATGAAGAGGTTGAAGTTAAGATTAAAGTGCAGCAAGAGCCGCCAGGTGATTTACAGTTGATCAGACCCCAAGGTAGGTTCTTGAACAGGTCGGCCTCGTATAACCCGTCACTGTCCTTGATACGCTTTGTACCACCTCCCTTCTCACTTAGTGGACTATTTCTGATTCTCTCTGACACCAATCCCGCCACCCCCACCCGCCCACCTCTTACCGCATTCCTCTCTGTCCTAGTGTGTGTGTGTGTGTGTGTGTGTGTGTGTGTGTGTGTGTGTTTCGGTCTTAAGATATGACACAAAATTAATAATCTTTGTATGACCCTCAAAGGGGAAGTTTGTGTAAAATTGTGTGTGTGTGTGTGTGTGTGTGTGTGTGTGTGTGTGTGTGTGTGTGTGTGTGTGCGCGCGCGCGTCTGAAAATGATATACGGGAGGGTTTCTTTCAAGGCTGTTTGTTTGCCGTTTTCTGCACTGCATCAATGGCTCACATATTTATGCTTTTTAATTAAATTAACTAACCTATTACACTCAAATTTTGTTGTTGTGTTCGTACTGACGTAGCATTAACATCGCGACAGTGTGAAGACGTGGACGTTTGGAGTTCTTAGTGATGCCACCACAATACTTTTTTTTTTTTTTTTTTGTGGGGGGGGGGAGAGATTTGCCGTAAAAGTTCTCACACATAAAACTGAGATACATTACATTTGAATTATCTGCAGCTATATCAACCCCTTAGCCAGCTAAGTAATCTGACTAAACCTTCAATTAGAGTTATGCACAAATTACGAGATTATATTTAGAGGTCATGGTATATAAAACACTAGCAAGACAAGTTTTGCTTTTGTTCACTTTATTATTTTATTCGTCCTTTCATCCATCGACCCACGAAGATATAATATAGGTGTCAGAAGCTGCTTGGCTCTGTATTCCATTAATATTCATATTGGGTCTGTTAGGTGCGAAATTATTCATATTACATTTTTAAACCATCGTTTAGGGCGAGGGTGAACGAGTGCCTGGTGTAGCTGGCGGGACATGAGGCTGCTTCCGAGAATCCCTGACTTGTCAGAGCCCTCGTTCAGGCATCATCTAAAAACATCCATTCTTCACACCTTTAGTGGTCGTGGTTTGATCACTGGTTTTAATTGAGGGAACATTTGTCCCCCCAGACGTGGTGGTCCATCCTATCAAGGCTTTCACTCACTACGCTGATATCTCAGTTTCTGACTTCATCGAGGAGCCTCATGGCAAAGTCTCCCTCCATTCCACCATGCCCTCTCCCAACTCCTCTCCCACATCTGTGCATCCCTCTGGAGGCAACAACCGTCCCCCGCTCAAACGTTCGCCTGATTCCTGTCACACACAACCGCCCCAGACATCGAAACCTGAGACGCTCAATGTAGTCAACCAGATATCCCCTGCTCAGTCATGTCAGTCACAAAAGAAAGTACCAAAATATTCAAGCACTTTGCACGTCAATCTCTCAACCCAAAGAAAGTCTTCTAAACACACTACCGCCAAGTCTCCTGTTGCAGTCTGCCGGCCGCCTTCCCTTTCAGTTCTTGAGGTTAAAGAAAGTTCGTCTACATCTTGCGCTCAGGATCCTCAACGACTCAGCCCCGTTCCACTTTCGGTAAACAACAAATCTTCTCCGGGCTCAGCTGGAAATTCCTTTGCTTTGGATGATGCCTACGAGAGTGACGATGAGGAATCTATTAGTGTCACCACAGGACGATTGAGTTTATCGTTGAGTTCCTCCAGCATCAACGTTAAGTCTGAAGTCATTCAAACGGAACAAGTTGCGACTGTAGAACACGGAGACAGAATAGAGTCAAACGATAAGACTAATGAAGAAGAGGGCGAGAGCATTGACAGATACATCCCCAAACAAGGCGAGGAGTCATCGGTGGTGGGTGGCGGGAGGACACAAGGTAAATGTTGCAGTGGTGGTAATGATGGTGATGGTGGTGGTGGTGATGGTGGAGATGGTGGTGGTGGTGATGGTGGAGATGGTGGTGGTGGTGATGGTGGAGATGGTGGTGGTAGTGTGGATGATGATGGCTGTGGTAGCCATGGTAGCTGTGTTAATTATGTATTTAGGCAAGGACATGTTTTTTTTCTGAACGGTATATACCACAGTCGTTCACTGTCAATCCAGTGCTTGGTATGTTAATACTCTTTTGTTATGTTTGCTGCTTTTATGATTCATTTCTACTCACAAATGTGTTTCCTTTATTCACGTTTGCTTCAATTCAAGATACACACACAAAAAAGTGTTTCGGTGAAGAATCTCACTCTTGTCAATATGGCAGTGTCGGAAGACGAAAAATCCCTTGAGGCCGAGGACTCTGAAGCACCAGAAGAACAGGTGGAGCCTGCAGAGCCTGACGAGCCTGAGGGAGCGCAGGGGCCTGAGGTGGCCGATGCGGATGAGGATACTGAGGATGAGAAAGAGAAAGAAGAGACACAGCTGCCATTGATTGAGCCGGGAATGCTTCAAACTCGCACAGGACCCGTCACTATCCAGAAGGCGTCCGTCATCGTGGGCAAGGCCATTGCTAAGGCCATGGCTCGAGAGAGCTCGGTACGCGAGTCCCACAGCGGCTCTGAGACTCCTGAACATCAGGAAGCTCCGATGGCTACCCCAGAGTCTTCTGAAGGCGAGGAAGAGACTCAAGGTGCCGGTAGGTTGCAGGATTTCCTTGTGTATATCGTGTCAGCTTAATGAATTGTACATATATTTGGTTCTCTCTTCGATGTCAACTTTTGTCCAGTTTAACTTTTCTATAATATTCTCTTTACAATTGAGTGTTTTACGTTAAAAAAAATTGCACTTCTCAGCCATGTAATTGCTGTACACATGACATCTGTGTTTGTTCATTGATTCCTCTCCCAGTGAGCGTGTATGATTCAGACTCGGACGACCAACTGCACATCCTAGATACCATCCCGGAGGAAGGTAATGGTCCCCGTGTGTCTGGCACGATGCATTTCTCACAGGAACACCGTGTGGCGGCAGTACGAGCAGCCATAGCTGTTGTGGTTGTTGTTATTGTTTTTTGTTGGTGGTGGTGGTGGTGGTTGGGGTGGTGGCAGTGCTATGGCGATGGTGCTAGTGGTGTTGGTAGTGGTTGTAGTGTTGTTGTTGTTCTTTTTGTTGCTTTTGTTGCTGTTGTTGTAATAACATTATCCTCAATTTGATAATCGTTATTATCAACATCCTGTTGTCTTAAGCAAGTATCATCATCATCATCATCATCATCATCATCATCATCATCATCATCATCATCATCATCATCATCCATCATTATCATCATCATCATCATCGTCGTTGGAGTCGGAGTCGGAGTCGAAGTCACTGTTTTTATCGTCATGCCTTTGAGCATGTATGCCTGTATCCTCTATGGTTAGTGAGTATCTTTACATTATTGCTATCCTGACACAAGGAATTAAAACCTCTATTATTTTGTGGAATTGTTATGATGATTTTAGCACAAATAATGTTAAACAGAAATATGTAAATAATTATATCTTTTGACTGTTTCAGAGGAAGTCAGTGAAATGACGGAATCTGGCAAAGTCATTATCCGGCCTGTTTCTAAAAGTGAGTAGCTTTCCACATGTATTTTTGGAAGCTACAGTCTTAACGAAAAGCTCTTGCCTTGTGAAACCCGTTAATTAATAAGAACAAAAATTCTGCAATATATTCTTGTGGTTCACATGTTGTGAGGATTGATGTCCATCTGCATGATACGATAACGAGGAATGAAATAGATCTTAAATTTGTAATCTGGTTAGCATGTGTCACCGGTTGACCTGACTATCAATAAAAGCGCTTACTTTTCTACTTCTTAGACACCGAAACAAAACCTCAGAGTGTTATGTCTTGCACACAGGGACTTCCAGCAGTGGGAAGGCGAGCGTGGTACCAGCTACTACATCTCCCCATGCTCCTTCGTCACCGACACCTTCCCCAGCAGCTGTGACATCAGCGCCAGGTACAAGTGGTATGCCAGCAGCAACAGCAGCAGCAGGAACAGCAGCAGCAGCAGCAGCCCCCATCCCCAAAACTTCCTCACCTTCACCACCTGAACCAGCGCCTTCTCAGGAACCCATAAAGGCTGATGTTACGAAGGAGGCTGTCACGGCAACTAATAAGAATTCACAGGTTTCAAGTAAAAATACAGAAAGTGCACCAGCATCACCAAAAGATGACACAACTGTTCAAAAGTCTGAAGTAACAGAAACCACCACAGTGAGAAGACGAAAGAAACCTGCTAATGAGGAAAGTAATGAGAGCACCCCGGCCTCCGGTCCCGCCACCGCCGCTCCCTCCACGTCCACGCCATCGTCCTACAACACTAACACTTCATCATTAAGAAGAAGAAGAAGAAACAAGTCACTCCCTGAGTCTTCCGGAGAGTCTGAAGGGGAAGACGGCGTGGTCAAAGCAGACAGGGTGAGAGAGAGGGATCACCCTCTGATCCCGCGCCTCTTGGTACAGGTAACCTTCTCCTTAATGCTTCCGTCTCATCCATTAACTCTAACGTAATACACGTACAAAGATTCGTACTAAAGTGATTAGCATCATTTAAAATTTCCAAGCTGGAACATGGCTTGGCTTTTTTATGACGTCATACAAACTGTCATCAACATACGTAGGCACTGTTATTGTAGATGTGACCGTTTATTGTTATATTCACAGTTTTGGTCTTGCTTACACAACTTAAGCTACTTTACATTTTTTAGCATTTAGTATGAATTTCACAACCAGGACTACTTGCATCCAAAGCATGCCTGATTATTCAGCTTTCGATTAAAATTTATAGTTGGATATTTCCTTATATGATAGCTTTCAACAAAATATGCCTGACAGACCCACACCAACCTTAGGCTTGCTGGCTGTTGGATGAACGCGTCGCCCTACAACGTCTGAAGGTCAGACTGTTGCATGAACAGTAAGGCATTTTGAAGAGGAGAATCTTTTGAAAATTTTGTCTCACCGCTATTTATGCATTACAAGGGATATCTAATTTCTACAGACGGTGAAATCTTTAAACATGATAAGTGAATTTTATCCTACATAGTATCATTACTATGTTCTGAGAGAGATGTTTTTTAATAATGATTGCTATTTTCCGGTCTGTGCCCATTTGGTGTGTGGACAAGCCATGGAGTGGCAACCTCTGTTAAACCGGTACCTTTGTTCCCAATCCCCTTCCCACCCTTGTTCCCGTCATGTGTTGCTTTTAGACATTACACATGCATAAACAATGTATTTTCTCTGCGTCGCAACAGGAAGGAAAACTAGAATATGTCTGCAACCTCTAAATTTCAGTTTATACAAAAGTATTGGAGGACACTGATGATAGTACTTATGGGCCAGACAAAAAATGTATTAAATATCAATACCACATTATAGATCAGTGACTCACTTCTTTAGTTTGTTTGATCTAGACTCGTAAGCATAAGATTTGATAAGCCAAACTACCATTTTCAATGTTTCTGTTTTGTTATGGTGTCTCTCTCCTTCCTGGGGGCGGGCAGCTGATTCTCGGCTATAAGAAAACATTCCTGTAACCTTACCAATCAGCTTGACTTCAGTGTGCATGACTATTTTTATTATTTGTGCTTTAACTTTTACATGCATTTATGAGTGACTCTTTCACGAGTCATGACTAGAGCTTACAATTTGTGTAGTCGTATTTATAGTGCATCATGGTTCCCTAAAGAAAAATTAGCGTCATTAAAGTGTTCATAGTAGTCCAACATTATTCATGGTACGTGGAGGAAATACGTATATATATATATATATATATATATATATATATAT
>CM035181.1:16908136-16925143 GCA_020233015.1 Callinectes sapidus
GTGCCTGAGCGACCCTCCGCCAGCAGTCTTCGCACTGTTCGCTGCAGATGAATAAACAAGGCGACATTATATCGTACTTATATACTCAAACCTGAAGATACACTGCACATGAATTTTACGAAAGTGCTCTTGTACAAAATGTACGAGTACTAATAGTTTGCATAACACGCGGCACTCACGTCAAACTTGAGCTGTTCGTATTCCTTCGGGGGAGGTTTTTCCTGAGGCGTATCAGGAATGAGGATGTAAGGGGTCTTGGTGGGCTGCTCGTCCTGAGGAGTGTCTGGAGTCTCTGGACGGTCGTCACTCTCCTCTATGCGGGACTCTAGCTCTCGACGCATCACCTGGATCTTCTCCTTCAACTCCCGCATTTCCTGGTAGTCTGGTTCCTTCTTGTTGGGGCGCGCCTTGAGTCCCTCGATCTGTGGTTTGCATTGTGAAGCTTTTATTTTGTGGCAGAGAAAGTAGATTGCAAGACTGCTGCAAGGATTTTTAACTTCGATTTCTAAAGATGTTATAATAAAAAAAACTTGATAACCACCATAACAATTCTGCTACAAGCGTACACCTACATACAAACACACACACACACACACACACACACAGGCAGTAAGTATATATATATATATATATATATATATATATATATATACTTACTGCCTGTGTGTGTGTGTGTGTGTGTGTGTGTTTGTATGTAGGTGTACGCTTGTAGCAGAATTGTTATGGTGGTTATCAAGTTTTTTTTATTATAACATCTTTAGAAATCAAAGTTAAAAATCCTTGCAGCAGTCTTGCAATCTACTTTCTCTGCCACAAAATAAAAGCTTCACAATGCAAACCACAGATCGAGGGACTCAAGGCGCGCCCCAACAAGAAGGAACCAGACTACCAGGAAATGCGGGAGTTGAAGGAGAAGATCCAGGTGATGCGTCGAGAGCTAGAGTCCCGCATAGAGGAGAGTGACGACCGTCCAGAGACTCCAGACACTCCTCAGGACGAGCAGCCCACCAAGACCCCTTACATCCTCATTCCTGATACGCCTCAGGAAAAACCTCCCCCGAAGGAATACGAACAGCTCAAGTTTGACGTGAGTGCCGCGTGTTATGCAAACTATTAGTACTCGTACATTTTGTACAAGAGCACTTTCGTAAAATTCATGTGCAGTGTATCTTCAGGTTTGAGTATATAAGTACGATATAATGTCGCCTTGTTTATTCATCTGCAGCGAACAGTGCGAAGACTGCTGGCGGAGGGTCGCTCAGGCACTTACGAAAAAGCTGAGCTGGCGGCTCACCTTCTTAACCTTAATTTCGATGAGTCTGACTCCGTGTCGGCAGCAGAGGAATGTTCCTCAATATATACAGCCATCCAGTTCCTGCAACAGGATTGTGAGCTGTGTGCCGAAAAGTATCCTATGAAGAAGGTGAGTCCAGGTTTTCTGTATCATATAGATGCGTCAGTAACAAGTAGAGTGACAAAGGCTTCATCTTGCTGTGCAATCATCACAATCCTGGCCATGGCGGGGCGGCCTGAAGCTCAGTAGCTGTGTTTTCCGTGCTGCAGATGGTGTCCATGCTGCAGTGTACACACCGCTGCTGCACTGATTGCGCCAAGACCTACTACACCTTCCAGATCAAGGCCAAAAACATCCGTGAGGTCCGCTGCCCCTTCTGCAATGAGCCTGACCTGGATGCCAACGAGGTAATGTGCGTGTGTCCTCTCGTTGCCGCCCCATTGAAGATATGCTCTGTACAGAACTCATTCAGCTTCCTCTCCCTTTGCTACCAGGCAATATTGTTTAGTGATCAAGTTTCTCTCTCACTGTTTAGGAGATCGCCAACGAGTACCTGAACAACATGGACATTCTGCTGAAGAACATACTGGACACTGAGACCCACGAACTGTTCCAGCGGAAACTTCGGGACTGGACACTCATGAAGGACCCCAACTTCCGGTGGTGCAATAAGGTGAGGCGCTCGTCTCTGAAAGAACCAGCTATTACATATTGCTCCGGTTAATTACACTGGCCAACAGAATGAAACTTTTTAATCATCAGAGTTGCTGATTTACTATTCTGGGTTGATTTTTTATGAAGATTACGAATCTGAAATCCGATTTCCTCTAATGGGTCATATTCTTATGTTGATGATACCTGTTTTTAAACTTTTAGGATACGTAAAGTATATTGAATACAAGATATGATAATTTCGTGGCTTTCTATCATACAAAATTAGAATTATGTACAAGTAAGTTAAGATAAACTCTAATGCATAACACCATATAATCTTTAGGACTGGGCCTTTCTTTGGTGTTTTGTCACAGGCTCATTCCTGTATAACATCCAACAGTAGCCAGCTAACATTCCTGCATCCCAAAATCCTTGATATCGTTGTTCCATCGATGCAATATATTGATGAAAGCGTTCCCCTTGCTCGTCATACATTGCTCCAAGGTTCTCTGCAAAAAAGCTCAGGTGTGAATCAAGGAAATGAACTTTCAGTGACAACTGACAGCTCATTGCAGCATAGGAGTCTAGAAGACATTTCATTCCATTTCTAATCTCTAGAGATCTCTTGTTCCTTAGGAAATTTTTACAGAGCCATTTGGAGGATTCCCAAGTTCTAAGTTCAATCTCGTCCAGTGTTGCGAGGAAGTGATTGTCCCTATGAATACGCCCTCCTTCAGTTTTGCTTTGATGATTTTTGGAAATTTGGCTTTCACATATTCGAAACCTTTTAAGCTTTTCCTGCCAAGTGTCTTCACGAACTGTTTCATGAGGCAAAAGTCATTTGAAGAGGGAGAAGAAGAACATTTTGTGGGTTTACAAGTGGCTTACTCTGGACACTAGAAACTCCTAGTTCATATGATTTTCGCAAACCCCACTCTGATGGCACATAGTGCTTAGTAGTTACACGACTGTCCCCATAGGCATAAAAAGCAACAATATTTCGTGAACCTAGATTGCAATCCCATCAAACATTCCAATCACCTTCAAGTCTCCACTATTTTCCAGCTGCAGTTTGCATACTTTATGACATTGAGAAGTACTTGCATATTTTCATAACACTCCTTCATGTGCACTGAATGTCCGATGTGAATGGATGGTTTCTTATTGCCGTTGTGTAGTAGTACTGCCTTGAGGCTTCTCTTAGATTAATCAATGAATAAGCGCCATTCAGTTAGAATATGCTCTTGGAACAAACAGCGAAATAACTCATCAGTGTTATTTCTGAAATAAAGTGGACCATCAACAGAGAAAGATAAAGATCTTTATTTCTCTACCTGAAATGAGTAATACAAACATCTTTCTTACGCAGACACTTTTTTTGTAGGCGAGATGCTAATAGATAAGCTTTATCCTATCCTTCAACAATGACAAGTCTAAACTAAAACTAAATCATTTAACTCTCCATGATAAAATTTCTGTAGCAAGTCTTCATTTTCAATCTTGAAATCTGCATCCACTTCGGTGTCCTCCACAGCAGTAGTACTTTTATCAGGAAAAACATCTTCGTCAGACATCTGAAGGCCATTTTCTAGTGGTATCGGAATATGGAGATCATCATCGTTGTATGGTACTGGTCTTCTTGCTGATTCCAAGTTGGAATGCAAAATCTTATGCTTGGTCTTTACAGTAAACCCACATACGTTAACGTTGAAGTAACAATCCATGAAATAATCCTTTGGCTCTCTCCAGATCATAGGTATTGCAAACGGCATTGTTCTTTTCCTCTTATTTAGCCAATCCATTTGAACAAGCTGAGCCGATGCTGTGCGGGGCCCAACTCTTATCCTAATTCCCGAAAGAGCAGCCAAAGTATAACTGATAGATCTTCTTAATATTACTTGTGATGGCACATTGCTGAGCTTTGGTGGTAAATGAACCACAGACATGACAAAATATATCAGGACTGTTCTTGCAATGCCTTGACATCCTGAGGAGAATTTCATGATGATGACTTGGCACCTGAAACAGAAAGTAAAATTTGGGGTGTATACAAATAATAATTGATAAAATATTCTTGCTGAAAATAATTAACTAAGCCATTATGAAAACAAAACTAAAAAATGAATACAAATAGTTATAAAACAGAAGTCAGAGTTTACCTGCATAAGACGTTTACGTGTAGCGATACTGCTGATGGTAGTTATATACCTCTCTTATCTCATCGGAAAAACTGTGCCCTATAGAAGAAAACCAATTACATTTTTTAAATCTACATACAAAACTACATAAATAAGACACCATGTAATATCCTTAATGAAAATTTCTTGTTGACCAGTGTTATCTGAGGCTGTGTTATCTGTTATCTGCATCCTCTAGACGAGAATTTGGTTGCGTAAATAAATGGGTGGAAGTGAAATATATTTATTGTGCTCTGGTCTATTTTATGAAGCCTTCGATGGCTCCCTCACTTTCACCCTCATTCTCATCCTCAACAGTGCTCATCAGGATTCATAGCAAACCCACGCGCCAGGAAACTCATTTGCCCAGACTGCAAAGACGTGACATGCGCACAGTGCCGCCTCCCCGTGAGTACTTCATCTATTTCATTCATTTATTTACTCAATTATTCACTTACCTATATATTAATTTATTTATGTACTTAGTTTTTTTCGTGCAAGAGCTATCTACGGTATGTGTGTGTGTGCGTGCGTGCGTGTGTGTGTGTGTGTGTGTGTGTGTGTGTGTGTGTGTGTTTTCTAATACGTATATGTCTGTTCCTTCGTGAACCAGTGGGAGGCTGCTCACGAGGGCATTTCGTGCGCGAAGTTTGCGCAGTGGAAGGCAGACAACGACATGGAGGTGTCTATCCAGGGTGTGGCAAAGCACCTGGCTGAGTGTGGCATTACCTGTCCAAACTGCAAGTGAGTTCCCTTCCCTATCGACATGGTTTCTTTGATGTGTTATATAGATAATCCGTTTAAAGGAATGTACATTTCTTAACTGGATTTCTCTCAATAAGTATATTTTAGACATGAGAGTAATTATTTATTTTCTCTCCTGCAGGTTCACCTATTCGCTAGCCAAGGGAGGTTGCATGCACTTTACTTGCACTCAATGTAAATATGAGTTTTGCTCGGGGTGCGGTCAACCATTCCGTCAAGGAGCTAAGTAAGCACTGTCTTGCTGTCTACCAATAGCTTCTGCCATATTGAATACCTATAACATTACAAATTTTGTTTTTAAAGGTCATGCTCCCTGTGGCTGGATAATGTTTCGTATCTTATGTCCTTTATGTCATTGTCTTAGGTGTCCAGTTGGGCCTTACTGCGAACGACTAGGCCTCCACGCTCACCATCCCAGAAACTGTCTTTTTTACCTCAGGGACAAGGAGCCTAACCAGCTCCAAAACTTACTGAAGGTAAAGTCGCCGTCGCTTTCTGCTCTCCTGTATCTCTATAGATACATATAGTAAAATAGATGCCAGGCTTTAATATTGGTGTTTGCAATGTACCATGAAGCTAAATAGAATGACATCATGTTGGTTGTGTGATCTAACATTTCGGGAAAGAAATAGACTGGTTGGTGAAAATAATGTCCTGCTAATGGATGTCTTATTGCAAGCCATCAAAGCAGGACTATTGGTATGTGGAATTTCAGAATTCTCAGAGGTGTTTTTTTTTTATTATTATATTATATAAACTTCTCTCCCTTTATTATCTGTTCTTTTATTGGATCTATTGTGACCTTAGAGACTGGTCAAGCTTTAATTAAGAAAGATTAGGTTTCAAATACATCAAAAACATATTTGACTTATGTGAAAAATATTGCTGTTGTTCAGGAATCTGGTGTAAGCTATGACACTGAGCCGCCGCCAGGCCAGGAGGTAAAGCCAGGGGCGCGGAGTTCTTGCCAGGTGCAGGAGCAGAAAGAGTTAGCTGATGGCCTGAAGGATGACATCTGTGGCCGTACTGTGCCCTCAGGATACGCTGGCCTCTGCAGGTAATGCCCCTTTACTTTAGTTTACATTCACATCTTTTCGTAGTACATGACTATTCTTCATGTATATACTGCTGTTGCTCTTCTTCCTCTGCCTTGCTTTTCATTATGAGATGTACTTACAGTGTAAAGATATCCATCATGTTTTGGTTGTCAAAAGTGGAAATATTGACTAAATCTATCATGCCCTTATTTAAGCGTTACAAAGGACGATGGCAAAATCATTGAGGGCAACAAAGAGACATCGTTGTTCCTTAATTGAATCCGTTTTCTTTCAGATATCGGAAATCCATGTCTTTATTCATTTATTTATTATTTTTTTTCCATAAAAGTTTGACTCTAGCTTCATACTTCTCGCTGCATTCCTCTCAGTCTCTTTCTATTTTCTTTTTTTCCTCACCAATCAGTGTTAGAGTCCTCGCATGCGTACATACGTTGTCTGGTGATTTTTTGTAAAGAAGGAATAGTGTACTGTAGTGTGTGCTGGAATGTTGTATTCACTTTGGACAGAAAACTTATTACTTGGCTCTAAGATGAGGTTCCTTCTTTACAGAAAACACTACCTTGAATATTTGGGTCGGTTGTGTTATGTAAATAGTATAGACCCACTGCCCATTATGGATGAGGAGGATCTGAGATATATGTTGCGTCGAGAAAACCTGACGGGGCCCAAACGGAGACCGCGAGAGCCTGACGTATTCTTTTTGAGGAGGATGACTAAGGTAACATTCCTCTTTCTCCATCCGATTTTTTTTCTTTTTTTCCATTTTGTTCTGGCAACCCTTTCCCTTATCTCACCCAGGTTACACTACACGGAGTACTTGGTGGAGAAGATTAATGCGCACAAGCTTGACCCTGTCAGCATCTTTGACGAGGCGGACTTGCGGGTCTGCCTCAGGAGGAACGGCAAGACCGTCCCTGTCAGGCGATGGGAGTCGGAGAAACTGTACAGGGATAAGCTAATCAAGGTGTCGACATCGGCCCTCCTCCCTCCACTCCCTGCCGCCTGCTACTCACACAACTAACTCAAGCTGCTGCTATCACTAACATATCACTTTTTACATAATACTCTGAAATTCCTTTATACATTACTCATAAATCTGCATGCAGTATTCTAAATTAATATCAAAGGAAAGTAAGGCGATAGACTCGTTTATATAGTCCTGCCATATACTGACAGCACAACTCATGGTAATATAATATGCACTTGATGGACAGGCAGCATTACGACTTGCTTGGTCCTGATTCACACGCTTACCAGACGACGGTTTATCTCTGTCCAGCTGATCCAGTCCGAGTGAGTTTAACATCTGACACTTAAGATAAATGGACGTGCAGGCGTCTTCACCAACAGTTAAAAGTCTACACCGTTTGGTGTTTACATGTTAATGTTCAAATAGATATTTATTTTTAATTATTTCCAAGTAACATCCTTCAATAGTAATATGTGTACAATAATATTTGTGTAAGTAGAACGATCCCTAACAGTCCCTGTTGCTGTGAAGGGGCAGGTTAGCCTCACAGTTCAAGTAGCAGAGGCATCCATGAGCTGCTGGTTCATATCAGTCTGTCACTTTGTTCGTCAGTAACCTTCATGTTATCCTGTGCAATCTTAGTGACATGGTGACACGAGGACAAATTTACTTTACGTATTAGGTGTGTGAAGGTAGACGTTCTTCGTTACCACTCTAGACATAAGCATATCTATATTCATGGGATGATTTTTTATTTGCTAACTACTAAGCCTTGAGATGGAAGACACATATGACTTATGGTTCAATCAACGAATAACAATCTGCTTCATGTACGTACTTATTTACTATCTATAAGTGTTTTACATTCAATTCAATGATGACTTCAGAAATACAATGTTAATTCATCTCTGGCAAAAGGGAGAGGGAAAGGGAAATTTTTTGACACAATTACTGGTCTCATGTGATGTTCCTTAGAATGATATTTCTAGTTTTCTACAGGTTTACTCAAACAGCGATGGATGGTAGGACTTGTAAAATAAAAGTTAATTTACTAAACAAATATATTAGTGCTGTTATATTTGACTGACATTGTTGCACTTTCACAGTTAATCAAGGAACACCTGCCGCTAGAAAGCCTAAACTGAAGTAGCTGTAACAAGAGAAGAGAAGAAAGCAGCTATAGTCTGTGATGTCTGCTTTTCCCTGGTGATGACAAACCTTGCTGATCGCTGCAACTCCAAGGTGTTTCTTACAACCTCAGAATCCTCCACGCCCTGACCAGCAACACCAAGCAAAACAATTCAGTAAGGAAGGAAACACCGTGATCTCGTCTATCAAATCGCCTTCTCATGAACTTCCAGCGGCCTCCCTGGCTCTTGGTTCTCTTGCCTCACTGCTTACGTTTGTCTTGATTTTATAGTGTTTAAGTTGATTTTAAGAAGGTGTGAAAATACAAAGCGAGCACAATGAAGGGAGGAGAGGTGTCAAAGTATCTGTAATCTAGGTACTACATGTATATGTATATTGAAGCAACACACATTGCTTGAGATGTAAACAAATCATGCGTTGGCATTAACTTTATGATCGTGCCAGCCTCGTGCGGATGAAAGTTTACTGTTATGATGAATAGAATAACGCCTAGGTTTTGAAAGTATTGGCAGCGCACGGTGTTGTAGCTGCCAATATTCTGGCTGTGATTTGAGTCAGACCTACGGAAGGGAACATATGGAAGGCAAGAGTACGTATAATCTCCTCCTTAGAGCTCTGAGTCACTGTACGGCTCATAGTAGTTTTGTGTGAGCACCTTTTAGAAAGACAGAATGCAGAGAAACTGTGAACACTACTTAGATATGTAATGTCTTCAGACATTGCTTTTAGAATCTTTACATGTCTCGTGCTTTTAACAATTCTTCAATCATTTTTGCTTTCTTGCCCTATTTTTCCGGCGTTTTTCACTATGACGTTATTCATCCCCCTTGGTAATGATCCAGACTAATGAGGGAATCAGACACATTTCTTGGACTGACTCTACATAACTTCCTTTAAATTAATTTTAAATTAATTAAATTAATTAACTCTTAGATTCTCTCACAACAAATTTGCTTTCCATAATGAACATTACTACCATACAGCACCTTCACCAATCTATTTGCCGTTACTCCTACTTTGTGTATCTAATTCTAACTAAGAGAGGCTCTTTCTTAAGATATAGAAGCTTGTCACCTCAGTATGTACTAAGATCCTTTCATGGCGCATACCTTCTCTCACTACTACAATATGTTATGTATTAAGTTTTACAAAAAATCATCGCGTGCTGCAATATTTGTTTACATCATCAAATTAAAATTTCTTAAGAAACCAGTCTCTTCAAATGAACTGAGGTAACAGCTTAATCATAGTATTATCAACAAAGTATTTTAACAATATTCTGACTTTATCATGAAATAACAGATGATACAGATAAACGTTTTATCCGAAATAAAAATGAAGGCATATTATGTGCATTATGACGATGTGGCATATCAGGTCAGGGGACGTTGCCACTTGACTCGAAGTGGGATTTTCTGTGGGATAACGGGAATAAGTAAGATCACCACTTCTCACACGGTCGCCACGATGGAAGAACACTCAGATGCTTCCCCATCGAACTGTGTATTACACAGCCAGACCAAAGAATTTGTTTACAGGATCAATAAATACTTCTTAAAAGAAAAAGACAAATTGAGGACCACTTATACCTACAAATTAAGCGAGGAAGAGAACAGAAGATGCAGTGGGAATATCTTAAGCCACAGTGAAAATAATTTGTTTCTATATTTCTTTTTACCACCGGCGATCTTAATAGCACATAACCGAAAATATTATGGAAATTATTAATCTCAATTTCACTTATATAAACAGCACCTTTAGTTTATTTCATTTACTTAAGCCATAATCACCTGCAGAGATTTTTGTTTATTTGTTTTTTCTTAGCAGATTCATATACATAATAGAACTAAAAGGAGCTGTCACTCTCTTTTGTCTAAAGTAATGAGAGATATGGCAACGTCCCACGGATTATCGGCCCTACTTTACGGGTCAGTACAATTTGGTTTTACTATAGTTCCAGCTGCAGCACACCCGTTTCGCCCAGTGGTGGTGGCGCGGGTTTACTGTGGCCTGACGGAAGAAGCTCTACTTGATGTCTCTTTTCTCTTCATTGCCATTTAATTACAATACGTATTAGTTAATCATTACAATATTTTTTGCAATAGAATTTAAATTTTCCATACATATGCTTAAAAATTTCTCTCTGCTGCCGTCTTTCTTCCTCCACTGAAGAACCAGCACTGCCGCCGAGGGCCGGCATCACCCCTCCTAACATGCTGCTTCATAGTTTCATCTGTGATTTTTTTCAGTCTATACTCCATCTTGTGAAGCAATAAAAGAATATTACAATGGACTTCACACTGCCATGTGTTTGCCTTATACACGCCTTCTCTTTAATGTTTAGAATGTACTTGTAAGCAAAAAAGCTGAACTTCATTTGAAAACTGTTGACATACAATAAGCACTTGTACTGTAAGGAAAGTGGTGGGGTAGGTTTACATTGGGTAGTGAGAACTCGTCGATTAGCGAGTGTTCACCTGTGGAAACGCAGGTGACACAGAGGATGTAGTGAGGTTTGATGCTTCCAACCCGCCTCGCCCGCCGAGGTCGTCACTCGAGTCTGGTATTCCTTGACTTGGTCATCCGTCAGTTGCGGGAACATCCTAAAAGAATTCAAATTAGATCATAAGTCGAAATCTTATCCTTCATCTTTCCTTTGCATTATACTAATGGAAGCTGAAAGACTGCTGAACTGAAAAGAACCATGTCAAATAAAGTGCCTTCTTTAAGAATAAATAGAGGCGTGTTAGTCACTTGCATACCACAGTCAACAAGTCAAGAATAAGTTAGAACATTGCTTACTGAACAGTCTCGAGGAGAAGCTGTGTGTGTGCGCTTCGGTGCTTCATGAAGAAAGAAGGTGACATCATGTGGGCCATGGCTGCTGACAGGTAAATCAAGTCTAGTTCTCCCTCGATCTGTTGTAATGATAGTGTTCCTTACATTAGTTATCGGCAACTGAAAGGTTAGTTATATCTCCGGTTTAATCTGACTTAGGATGGCGATTTTCTGAATCTTTGAGAGGAAAATAGGAACTGAATAATGAACTGAAGATTAACATCTTACCTTGACAGTGATGTCAATAAGATTGCATGAAGACTGTCAGACATTAAGCCACTTACTTCGGATAGTGAAGACAGATCGTTGAGACGAGACGGGGACAACAAGATGATCTCCACTCCATCCAGCTTCA
This sequence comes from Callinectes sapidus, assembly GCA_020233015.1. Lineage (NCBI taxonomy): Eukaryota > Metazoa > Arthropoda > Malacostraca > Decapoda > Portunidae > Callinectes > Callinectes sapidus. The sequence goes on from CM035181.1 coordinate 16,919,397, forward strand.
AATAGTCAATATAAGCTCTTCCTCCTTCTACGCTGCTTTTCTTTCTCGGAGGTTGACTCTTGGCACGCTTGTTGGAATTCTTATTGTCTTCTTGCTCGGAACGATTGGTTGTAATGTCGCTCACTAGTCCTGAGAATGAGTTAATTGCTGATTCATGGTCATCCTTATCAAACACCATACTTGAACCTTCATTCTTTTCTACCGTAACGTCCATATTTTGTGTATCTGCATTCCCAGAGAGCGTATTTAATTCTGGATTCCTGGCATTGGCATTTCCATTTGTTTTCTTTCCTGCGAGTGAAGTGTCTCGCCTTTCACCAGCAGCCGGGCCATCCTTGCCATGCTGGATGTGCAATTTTTCAACAGTGGCACACATGTTCTCAATGTATTCCTCAGCACTAGATGATTTGCTCTTCATTGTGTCTTTTGTATCAGGTTTGTCAACCCCATTTACATTTTCTGTACGTTCATTTGTATCCTGATGATAGGATGCCCAAAGTTCATCCAGTAAACTCTCCATATTCCAAAGAGCTACTTCGCTGCCGCTCTGTTGAAAAAGAACAAATAACAGAAAATGAATAGATAAATATCTTGCACATCTTTTTTTATTATTCTTAATCAAAGGGAGTGATTGTTATTTACGTACACCGTCATTCTTACATCGCTACACTCATCTGGAAACATCTTACGTGAGAATATTTATTGTTTTGTGCCTTAGCAGCCCGCGGGTCTGTGGAAGCAAGGGCCAGTGCGGGGAAGGGCCCTGTGAGCACGTCCCCCCAGTACCCAATGCGCCGGTGCTTCCTCGACCCCTCCACCATCGTTGCCACTTTGATGTGTAGGAGAAATGGAAATATCTATGTATATTGAAGTTCATTTAATGCTAAGGGTTGATTAGAAATAAGGCACTTCAGTTTGAAATATGAATTTAAGCGCCATGAAAAAAGTAACAATATCTATATAAACTGAAGTTCATTTAATGCTAAGGGTTAATTAGAAATAAGACACTTCAGTTTGAAATATGAATTTAAGTGCCATGAAAAGAATAACTCTTTTTTCATGAGCATCGAAGTATACAGGAATTATTTTGTTCAGAGTTAAGATGAGAAATCTGATAGCAAGTGAAGAAACCTTGAACGATCTAGCGGAAAATACAGGATTGATAAGAATATGTATGTCACTCAACACAAACAGCGTTATATGACACATCAATCACCTGAGGCAAGTGACGTGTTGGGGAGTGTCGGTGTCGCCTCCGCCCCGAGAGACAAAGCACGCCCATCCTCCCGCCATGTCAGAAATTCTTGACCCCAACCAGTGCTTAGGAAAGTACATCCATCTTTCTGTCCCTTCGTGGCCTCAGTTTCCTTCACCGTAGTCTGTAATTGTTGAGTCCGGAGAGCGAGGCGCATGTGCCACGCCCAGTCTGCCTCGGCCCTCCTGCTGTCGTAACGAGTCTTCAACAGCTGCCTCAATCGCATCTCCCTATCACATTGAAGGAATATGAATAAATCGATAATAGAATAAATAAATAAATGTCTTTGCCAACATATACATATGACTGTTACTTCTAATCAGAGATATTTTACTTCATTCTTTTAACGTAATGACTATTTTCTTTTATCAGATTTCGTGGATTTTTCTCACGGTGCGGTGAATTATCACTTGGCTCACGAAAATATCCTTAAAAGTTCAAAATAATTTAAACTAGAAGTTAGGAAAAAGAGTCAAGATAAGGTGCTGATTCTTTTTCCTAAGACTGACAAAATGTGCCGTGTAAGCTAACCATGATAATGAAGGGTCATAATCTCCTGCTGAGAGAGTGAACCACGAGCGACACACGGCATCCATAGCGTCCCTCTCACGATACTTGAGTCGACTGGCGGACACCAGACCAATGAGACTGGAATGCAAAGCCTCGTCTGTCATGGCCCTGGGGAAAAGGAAGCACACACACACGTAATAGAGTTTTATCGATCATATGATACGTTATACAACATTAATCAACTGACTGACACCCCTCACTTGGAAACAACGTTAGAAAAGTTTCATCTTTATTTATGATTTATTTTGGGTTGATCTATTCAAATTAATTGACTGATATTGTATGTTATCACCATCAGTAGCACAACAACAACAACAACAACAACAACAACAACAACAACAACAACAACAACAGCTACTACAACTACTACTACTACTACTACTACTACTACTACTACTACTACTACTACTACTACTACTGCTGCTGCTGCTGCTGCTGCTGCTGCTGCTACTGCTGCTGCTCCTGTTGCTACTACTACTACTACTACTACTACTACTACTACTACTACTACTACTACTACTACAGCAGCAGCAGCAGCAGCAGCAGCAGCAGCAGCAGCAACAACAACAACAACAACAACAACATACATTGAAAATCTCCGACCGACGAGCTCCAGATATGCCCTGGACGTGGGTCTGAGGTACAGGTTGGCCCACAGGTCGAGCAGGAGTGTGGCTCGTTCCCTCACACCCATGCCAACCTGCAGACCCGCTCCCAGTAGCAACAGAAGTCGTGCATACACCTCCACATAAGCCTCCAGTATGAAAATCTGCCGGAATTACTTTAGTTTCATAAACGTTCCGCTTGATCGTTCCAGTAATATCATTTGTTGGTATTATGATATGACAAGAACAACACAAGTAACGATTACTTCTCTCGCATCATTGATTGAAGCTCTATAAACTACTCACCCTAAGTCGCTTTGTACCATTCCTCCTGGCCAGTGTTAGCAGCAGGTGGCGAGGATCCCCAGCACCCACCACGGCCACCTGCACCACCTCCCTGTCAGGCACATTATCTGTAAAGGTATTATTTTCTCAGAGAGAGAGAGAGAGAGAGAGAGAGAGAGAGAGAGAGAGAGAGAGAGAGAGAGAGAGAGAGAGAGAGAGAGAGAGAGAGAGAGAGAGAGCTTTATTTCTTAGAAATTTGTTTATCCGATGTTGAACTTCAATAACGAAGACTACAAACAGTTTGGAAAGAGCATTCTATAGGGTAAAGTAGTGCTGAATTTCTTGGAAAAGAGGCATATTCTTTCTTAACATAGATTATCTCCTCCCAAAATTCACCGGGATCAAGCTCGTCCTCCCTGCATCATCGAGGTCTGTGCTTGAAGAGATCGACGTGGGAATTCCGAAAACTGGGACACTTGATCATCAAGGGCCGACCGGTCATATAGATCTAAGGTAGTAATGGCAAAATAATAGTGTACCTATTACAAAAGCGTACATTAAATGTGTAAATGTTTAGGGAAGGAATTCACGGATACGGGTCACGCAGTATCATTATGTATTTCTGATTTGTTTACGTAAAAATATAGTAGTAATTTGAAATTGCAGATCGTGTATGTGTGTGTGTGTGTGATTCACCTACGGAAATAGATCAGAGTTGATGCTGACCTATCTTTGGGTTCTGGTTTATATATTTGCTTTAAAGAGGCTGTCACTAATAATTCACAGAATCACTGCATCGACTTCGTCTGTACTAGAAATAGATTTAGTACGAGAAAGCAAGACAAAACAATTTTTTCCTTTTGAGTGTGCTGTTCGTTGTTTCCTCCTATTGCAATATTATGCTAAACTAACTTACCTTCCAAATAACTGAAGAAATCTAGCGGAGGTGAAAATCCCCACCAGTTAAACATGCCGTGGCCAAGCATCCTTCTTTTGAACTCTTTTTACTCCAAATTCGTAAAGCAAAACTTCATGTTTGTTTACACTCCATGGTCTTCATCGTCTTAAGTCTAAAATTTTCCACCTTCCCACTTCCTGCACTCAAGACAGTATGAATATTTGTCTGATTCAAAAGTGTGTCAGGCTGAGGTGTACACAATCCCGCTGCCATGGCGACCGAGCAGCTAGCAGGCGACAGGCGGCGGCAGGCGGCGCTATGCGTTCGTCCGCCAGGGGGAATGTACCCTGTGCTCCACTCCCCTTCTGTTATTTTTAATAAAATTCGTATGAAAGAATCTAATGGGTTGATATTCAAACTAGAGGAAGTACGATCATCAATTTTCCTTATAAGTGTACGTACCACATCATCATTAGTAAGATGTATCACTTGACATTTATGGAATATGTGAAATCTAATACTTCCAACTCGTACCGCTCCACACGATTAAACCACCCTGTACTTACACTTTTCTTATAAATAGATATTGTGAGTTCCACATTTTTTTTTTTTTTTTTTTTTTCGGTAGTGCAAAGAAAGGGATGAAGAATCGCGTGGTTCCATGTAATATTCCATTGAAAAATATTCATTACTAAATAATGTAGCGGTCCTTCACCTCCGACGCGATGTCCTCTCCGAAAATCATGATAAAATGTGTTTCTTAATCATCTGATAACAGTAAATGTGTTAACACATAATAGTAAACTAAGGTCTTCTGCATTTCCTTCTCGAAGAAAACCAAACATACACCATCAAAAATAACTTGTAATTATGCAAAATATGAAGTGCAGTTCATCTAACCAAGGATACTTGCATCCAACCAATATCCTTGCATCCAACCAACTAGGGATTTTAGAAGGATGTCAGACAATGAATTATACCTTAAAAATAATAAATGTATAGAATCATAAGGATGCACAAAAAAGCTATTAGACAAAAATCCTTAGAGAGAGAGAGAGAGAGAGAGAGAGAGAGAGAGAGAGAGAGAGAGAGAGAGAGAGTATATGTGTGTGTGTGTGTGTGTGTGTGTTCCCCCATCACAAGGAGAAATATATAAAATATACCTACATGCAAAAGAAGACAAGTTATTCCCACCATTACAGCAACCAAATACAATTCGCATACCTTTTTCAAATCACATCCAGGCATAATCCCAAAAGATGCAATAAGGATGATACATAATCCATCAATGCAGGATGTAAAATGTGAGCAATTAATGACAATTCCCACAGTTTAGGATTACATTCAAGCAGTGCTAAGGATCCAATAAGCATAACATCAAACATAAAGCATAAACAAGCAACATCTTTTTTTTATGTAAATTCTGTCCATAACAATGTTCATGCCTCTCAAAAATTCAAACCATCAAACTATGCTGCACAAATTTCCTATAATATTTCAAAGGACAGGTTATTATAAGACAATACAAATATGAACTTTAAAAGAAAAAATCAAATACACAAGAAATTATTCAAATATCTATAACCTCTACCTCTGCAGTGTGCCCAGTGTGTTTCCACAGTAGTCATACAGAGGAGGAGATCCCCAACCCCTTCACTGGGTTTTAAATCAATAGAAAATTTGAATTAAATAAAAAGCGTTTTCAACCATATATTTTTTTCAAACCATGTCTTACTTTTCCTCCTTCTTCAAGTAAGCAGATCAATAAACTTTGCTACCAAACTCCAGTAAAATGTTTGGCAAGCATGTGACTAAAAACTTGCCCATTCTTTCATTCTTATGGACAAATTTGGACTGAAGTGTACTGAAGCAACAATTAAATCACACAATATTGGTTAATTAACTTACCACCACCAGGGTTTCCTTCTTTATGGGTATTCTCCATCAAAGTGGGCCTCCAGAAGGACTCTCATACACCTCTCTCTTTGAATGAGGAGGAAGAAATCATAATGTAGAGGCATGTTAGGTTTACAATTATATATATATATATATATATATATATATATATATATATATATATATATATATATATATATATATATATATATATATATATATATATATATATGATCGT
>CM035181.1:16925243-16936066 GCA_020233015.1 Callinectes sapidus
GGGTTGGCATGAGGCATGAGGTGGAGTGGTGCAAGCTGTACCACGTTTACGTCGCCGAGAAGGAATCTGAGCGACGTACCAGAGCAGCGCCGAGGTGGTACCAGTTTGGCGCTCCCTGGGAGGGGATGGCGGTGGATGTCGCCGGGGCACGGCCTAGTATGCCCCAAGGTAACCGCCGCTACCTCCCTGAGGCTACTGGACGACCACCTGGGGAGGAGCTACCACAGACGTCTGAGGTTGTGGCGGCGTTGCAGCAGCGCTGGTACCAGCCGCGCGCCGGGGACGTGCAGATGCGGTGGGCGACCGCGTCTGCCCTGTACAATCCCCGCGAGAGACGAGGCCTCGCCCCGAGACTGCAGAGCAACTGGGAGAGCCCGTGTACTGCCCTTGAGCGGCTCTCAGACATCATCTGCAAGCTGGGCGATGGCACACGTAAGCGGCCGAGCATTGTCCACGTTGATTGCATGTGGACCGTCTGTGGAGGTATGCTGGAGAAGCCACTTTTCCCTGGGAGGGCCAGGATGGCGCTGTCCAAACTCCTCCCTTACCTGGGAGTGAGAGTGGTGACGACCCCGCTCTAGACAGCGATAGCCAGGGTGAAGGGAGCAGTGACAGAAGTGACAGTGGTGACAGCGATGGTGAGGCCCAAGGACAGGTGTTTGAGACTAACCGGCCTACCAGGGCCCGGAGGCCACCACAGTGGTTAAGGGACTATGTAGAAATTTAGTTCTTGTGTAAGTTTAGATGTAGAAGTGATTTATTTTTCTTTTATTCTGTTTAGTTTATTTTCTTTTGTAGGGAGTTGCGGACGGCCGGGTCGGCCTTTTTGCAAGAGGGGGGGTAGTGTTACGAACCCATGTATGGGGGGGGGGGGCCGTGGCCGTGGGTATGTGTGTATGTATGTGCGTGGTGGGCGTGAGAGTAGACAAAGAAGCAACGGGTCGGGGACGGGAAGGAGAGAGAGAGGCCGGAGGAGCGACACAAGGGAGAAGGGGGCTTTTGACGATTCAGCAAATAGTTTCTGCCGGCCCCCGGCGACAGGCAGTGAGGGGAGAGAGCAGAGGGAAGAGAGTTGGGGCCCAGTGAGGAGGACAGAGGGAAGAGCTGCCTCGCTTCCCCTTGTTCCTGGACAGATATATTCTGACTGCCATGTAATAGTACCTGTGCATTGGCAGTGTGTGCGCCTGGACTGTGTGTGCCTAGTTGACATCGTGGAAGCCTGCTGGGAGGCCGTGAATGAGGTGTGAGGTGTGAGGAGGCCCGAGCTGCCGCCTTGCTGTGTCGTCTTGCTGAGCGCGCCTCTGTCATTGTGTGAGGCGCGTCACGGTCCCCCGTGTTACCTGTAGTGCTTGCTGCGTAAACTAGCCAAAGTGAACTCTGTGTGTTTGCTTTGTCCCCCATTTTGAGCTGCTATAGGTACACTTCGCTACACTTGCCCATCCGAACCGTGTGGAAGTTACGCAACCCCCCCCTATGCCCTGTTGCCCTGCTTGTGCACCTGGGAGGCCTGTGTGAACCCTGTGGCCTGAGACGTGCTGCTGTGGGCAGAGAGAGGGTGTGAAGAAGAAGAAACAAGGGGGGTGAACGTAACAATATATATATATATATATATATATATATATATATATATATATATATATATATATATATATATATATATATATATATAAGAGAAAGACCTGGGAGTTATAATACAGTACAAGACACAATGACCCCTGATATGCACATGAATGGGTTACTTGCTTCAACATATAAGACACTACCAAATATCAGGATGGCATTTAATTACATAGATAAGAGCATGCTGAAAAGATCTTAACCAAATGATAAGACCTAAACTTGAATATGCAGCAGTAGTGTGGTTGCCACACATGCTAAAAGACATCAGGAAACTAGAAAGAATCCAAAAGATAGCCACAAAGATGATGTTAGAAATAAGACTTCCTATGAAGACTTAAGGAAATGGAGCTTTCACACACACACACACACACACCTGTCTTACCTGTGAGACGTGGGACTGCATCATTAAGCCATGGTAACAACAAAGTGGTCTTTCCAGTCAGCTTGTGTTGGAGCCACTGCATTCATCTGCAAGTGAAATGTGTCAATGCCAATAAAATGACTCAACAATAATAGAAAACCAGTCTCTATGTCACAATCTTTTAAGCTATCTGGATAAGGTTAGGCTAGGTTTGTAAATGTTTTAACAATATTTAACTAACGTTTCCTCAGTGAGGCAGAGATTCTCTGATATATATATATATAATGGCTTTTTTTTTCTATATGTCATATTTATTGACTTATTTTATCACAATCTGTTACTACATACCTTCTAGTGTCTCTAGGGAACAGATGAAGGCACATCCATAGACAAGTTGCTCACTTTTTGCTACAAAGACAGGATGAACTGCTCAACTTTTGCTCGGGACATTTTGAATGTGGTGGTGGAGCGTTGTGACTGTGTAGCATCAACAGATTTTCCTCAATTTCGATCACTCTATCCTCATTTATAATATCCTTGCCTGAGACGTGCAGTTGGAAGCAGAGAGAGGGTGTATTTTACAATTTCTAGACAGCAAATTGTTTGGACTTTGGAGGTGCCTGTGAAAAAAAAAAAAAAAAAAACCTCATAGGGAAAGATATGTCAAATAGCAGTGAAAGGATTCGTATTATGATGAGCAAACTGTGGTGGTCTTAGTTCAATCACAGTCCTAGTTTCTGGTAACTGGAAATTTTTCTTCATTTAAGCAATATATGGAAAACGCATTATTCCGGTAAATAATTATCGTACATAACCATATGAGGATGACATGTTATTATAATAACTATGTCATCCTCATATTGTCTTTTGGGGAAGCCTATAACTTCAGGCATAGTCTAAGCAAGGAGTATTCAAGGTATACTATATGCTACTATTACACAAATTGCTTCCTTAAGAGAAGCCTAGCCATGGATGTGTGGTGAGGTTATATCCCCTTTCAGGTGATTTCATAAGTAATGGAAACATGCCTGTCTTACAATCTAATCAGTTTACAGTCATTTTGCCTACAAATCAATTCGCCCACACGCCAACTCGCCACAGGACATTTCGCCCACATTTGAGTCAAGTTCGCCCACACATTACCGGTCATGTCCCCTGACTGAAAAATTTAATACAGATTTTGGAATGAAAAGTTTGTTACATTAACCTAACCTAACCTTTCTCACACACACACACGACCACTTTTTTTTCTATAGCCATCTATAAAAACAAACTTGTAAATAGTGTGAGCAAAACGACTCCACACTGTATGTGATAAATTATGACCTGTGGGCAAAATGACCAGATACCATCAAATCCACTATAAAGGATTATTCTGTAGGATCAAACATACAAAGCAAAAGCCACTTACCACTTTATATAACCATTACATTCACAAACCTCGTCCATCAGTATACACATCACTCATCTTCCAAAACAAATAATTCAAACAGGCACAAGAAAATCAGTATTTATTACAGAACAAGTCTGCTATGCTTTCATCATACATACTGCATGTCAAACAAGGAAGGACATATTTCACTGATTTTGACTATGTCTTAAATAAAATGAAACTATGTGTATGAGTTTGTAAAGTAATAAAAACATAAGATTCTTTCAGTATCTCAATAGAAGAAATTACATACTTTCATAAAGTTTTATTTATAACTTAATAAGTAACTTTTGATAATGAATACTGCAAATGTTTTATTTTAGTGTGAAATAGTTAACAATTTAAATCAACATGTTATGTTCCAGATTAATATACAAATGTACATCATTCTTATCGCATTTAGTGCCATTTCATAAACAAGAAACAGCAGGTACTTTGTCTTTTAGCCTGCCTCTAACACTGCCCTCAGCAAAATTAACATCACATATCTATGGGGTATAAGATGAACAATATATATTTGTGGTCTCTATGTGATAATATTCTTGCAAGGGACTGACCAACTAGCTCTAAGAGGTTCAGAGATTCACCCCTCATTTATTCTTTAATTGCCTTAGGACACAAAGTTCTAGGTTTCTGCAAGTTTTATTAAGATCTCTGAGCCTTTGTAAAGGAGTATATCAGAAGCTAGCACATATGTTGAATGCAGCTAAGTGATGAGATAACCATGGAATGGAGAAAATAATGCTGTGATTTCTCCTTTCAAAAGAAAAAAAAAAAAAATATATATATATATATATATATATATATATATATATATATATATATATATATATATATATATATATATATCTTATGAAGTGCTTTGATCTTTTTGTACTCCCACTAATTATTTTAGTAGATTCTGATAAACCAGAATATAACACAAAACTGCAACATGTTTAAATGATCAATATAATTTTACACGTGAAAATATACTTTGGGGATATACTGGTACAGAGCCACTGTGGGAGTGACAGCTTAGTAAGCATGGTCCTTGATGAAGAGGCCAGTATCACCAGCATAGCCCTTGCAGGAACCCCATTCATAGGTACCCTTGGCAGCATTGCTGTTGGCCTGTAAAAAAAAAACCATGTTTAGGTAACTCTGACACAGGAAAGGAAAGAGCAAAAGAAGGCTGGAATTGGAGAATATAAAATGGGGCAGGAAGTAATAATAAAGAGTAAGGAGGAAAAGATCTAGGAGTGGTTATACAAAATACAAAATACAGCATATACACAAACTATTTCATTCAATCTATAGAATACTGACCAATATTAAAGTGGCTTTTCATGATATGGATAATGATATAATGAAAAATAGTATTTAGTATGATACATCCAAATAAGCACCAGTGGTGTGGCTTTGAAACATGAAAAAAGATAAAAGGAAGTTAAGAAAGGATCCAGAGGGCAGCTCCAAGAATGGTAACAGAACTAAAGGATCTAACATATGATGACAGACCAAAGGAGATGGGTCTGCCAACCTTGCAAGATAGAAGAGAACCTACCTTGGCACGCTTCATGAGTTCCTCTTGTCCAGCCTTCACATTTTCATCCTTTCCACCCCATGCCTTGAGTACAGAAGCCTGAAGAGCACGACCATAGCTGAAGGTGAGAGCCCATGGTTTCTTGGCCACCACACACTTGTTAATAGCATCCAAGTGCACTGAAGCTTCTTCCTCAGACTGACCACCAGACAGGAAGGTGACTCCAGGAACAGCTGCAGGCATGGTGCGGGACAGAGCAACCACTGTAGCCTGTAGGATAATGTTTGTTTGTAACACTCATTTATGAATGGCAAGTTCTATTTTTTCTTTTATGTATAAGGGTCAATTTTATATTGGCAATAAAAACAAACTACTTAGAAGATAAATACAACTGTATGTAGAACCTTGGTTACCAGCCATCCTGCTACCTATTCCAATACTGAGGAGAATCAACATTCTAACTTGATTTGTTCCAAATAGTTGTTTGAGTATTAAAGTTTGAATCAGGTAATCCGTTGTAACCTTAGGTTTACAAAAATTTGAATGCAATTTTTTTATAATAACAATTTTTCCATTTCTTCCATTGCTGCAGAACATTCAAGATGCTTTCTCACATACATTGCCACATCAGCTACCTTAATGGCCTCCTTGTTTTCAGTATGGTGGCTACTGAAGATTACACCATACAATACTGTCTCACAACTACATTTATGTTCTCAAACTAATATTTTTATCAACTGTCTACAAGCTTTTACCTCCAAGACAGCATGATTTGTGATGCAAAAGTAAAGTTTTGCATGGAATACCAAAAATACAACAGATGAGGAGGCACTTTGTCCATGCTGATTGCCATGAATAACAGTTACAAGAAGTGGACATCATCACGAATGAACTTGCCTCCTCATTTTCTGTATTTTTGGTATTCCATTCAAAACTTCACTTTTGTATTACAAAACTATACACCATACACACACACACACACACACACACACCTTAATGCACACAGTTCCAGGTAAAACTGAGTTCCAAATGACAGGAATATTCATTACTTCCTATTCATGATGAGGTTTATTGCTGGGGCCTCACTGGACACTTTGGAGTCATAATATAATAGGCTTGGTTGGTAATTCTCATTACCATCTTGTCACATAGTATTGATTTTATAATGAAATTAGCTGTGAAGGCTATGATTGGCTAGTTTAACAAAGTATTTACCAACGCCAAAGTTTCTGTTAGCCTAATCGGCGACTGATTATTGTTATCGCACATATGGTGCACTGATGTAGACAAGACAAGACAAGACAAGACATAGTCACCGACACAGTACAGTGGTACCTCTTCATTTGAACACCCTTTGACTCAAACACTTCCCAATCCGAATACATTTGGAGAACAAATCTTGACCTCAATCCAAACGCAGCCTCTCAATTTGAACACAAAAACACGTGGCGGCCGATGCGCCTTCCCACAAACCGGCCGGTCTTGCTGCACTTCTCCGCTGTGAACACCTCTCTCTCCTGAACAGCTTTTAAGTCACTCTGGCCCCTAGTTGCCTTGGTTATTCCGGCCCCCAACCCTGATCACTTCCTACCTACCACCACAGTCAATGCGGCTTCTACTCTGGTCACTGGCAAACTTATTTACTAATGAAGATTTAACACTTTAAACAACCATTGAAGAATGAATTGTTAAATATCATTGTCATTTGCACAAACTACGATAATATAATAATTTGCAGTTTTGTACAATAATTTATACTTTTCTTGAAATAATTCCTGTTGGAAATGATGCTGTGAGAATATATTGTACTTGATATGAGAGAGAGAGGGGGGAGGAGGAGGGAGAGAGGATGGTGATTGGGTGGAGGAGGGAGGGAGGGGGGGGGAGCGGCCTACTTGGTCTGTTTGCTGTCTGTTTGCGTATTGAATGGGAGAGGATAAGGATGGAGGGAGGGGGAAGGGGGGAATACTACGGGATCTGTTCCTGTATTCAGTGCATGGAAGGGAAGCGGGGACCTGGGGGGAGGCTTGTCTAGTCTTCATCACGACTCAGGAGTTTCACACCGAAATCAATCAGTCTATTGTTATGCCTGGGTTTTTTTTATGCATTTCATGTCTGTGTTTACTTAATACTCTCAAAATGTGAAGGATATTTATGAATTATGATGAGATGAGGGGCAAGCCTATTACTTTTTAACAATGGCTATTGCATTTTTAGGTATTGCGGCAATGTTAAGGGACCAATTTCTTGCAATAGCTGGGGTTGAGTGTAGTATTTTTTTTATTTAAAATAAACTGGAGCAGATTAAATGTTTTTACATTAGTTTCACTGGTAAAAATTGCTTCCTAATTCAAATTTTTGCAATTTGAACAACCAAAAAGAACGAATTCAGTTTGAATCATCTGTAAATATTACCCTGTATCACCCTGTCTTGGAGCCAAAATATTTTGTACACAAGTCATACCTCTACATACAAGTGTTTCAGGATACAAATTTTTCAAGATATGAGCTGGGAAACGAGCTTAATTGTTGCCCAGGATATGAGTAAATATTCACCATATGAGCAGCAAGTATTTAATTGCGCCAAATCACCACCAGTTCACCACAGTGACGTTAGGTTATAACTTCGGCTGAAATCAAGGAAATCTTGGGATACTACAAAAAAGTAATTAATTTCATTGAAAAGAAACACCCTGAAAAGTTCACACTGGTCGTATTACTGCTCAGTTAAATGACATTTGCCTTACACATTGCAAGTTTTGGCCTTGCCCACATCCCCAAAATCATTAAAACGTTAAAATTCCATAATCTGCGAAATAAAGTAGTTCATCATGCCATACAACCATTCAAAATTAAGTAAATAAGCTCATCTTTATGACGAAACTACCATTTGTGGCCAGCAGCACTCTAAGCTAAAACATTACACGAGCTAAACGTAACCTGGCGGGGGTCAAATCTAGCCCTGGGATACTCTAGCTGAACTTTGCAGGCTATAACTGAGCCTTGCAGGCTCTAACTAAACTTTTTGGGCTCTAACTGAACTTTGCGGGTTCTAACTGAACCTTGAACGCTCTACATATGAGCCAAAAGTCGTTACCTTATTGGACATCAGTGTGTCATGCACAACACACTTCTTATAGCTCGACACCTTTCAAGACTAATCTGAATATTTCAAACAAAGCCTTGTCTTTGTCTTCAAGAGGCTGTGATTGGCAGAATTAATTATGCATTTTTTATTGGCCCGTGACAAACCAAAGAACTAATCACCGTGACTAATTTCGGCGCCTGCAGAGAATATTGACACAAGCAGACCAACGGTCAGTTTGCCTCGAGGGGAGCAGGAGCATGGGCGTGTCTGAGTGGCTAGTCGTGTCCCGCAAATTCAGTAAACCTTCAAAATCGCTAGTGTCTTTATAAATGATTTGCAGGGGTTATATATGGTTCAAAATACTCAATATGGAAAGCTCTAACAGATAGTAAGGGTATGAAAAGCCAACTTGAGACTGGTGAAAAAGTTAAAAAAATACTGGTTTTGTTCATACAACACCATGACTGCCACACAAGACACAAAAACATGGGCCACAGCTTACATGGCACCTGTGTTATTCCACAATTGCCATCTTTGGTGTGTTCATCCATTCTAACACCACTGCTTGTGTTTGGCCCCTTGATCAGATCATCACAAATGGAACAAATCCTTAAGCGATGTACATCATTGAGATTTGGAAACACTATTTTTTTTTTTTTTTCTTATCTTTTGTTTATTTATTTCAATTGATGTTGAAGTTCAGGTATGAGATTTTTTTCTGGACGAATTAGGAAAAGATAGGAAAAAAGTTACAAAAACAGAGTTTGGGCAAGTGGCAAGAACCAATTAGAATTATTTGTAATGAAAGTTTGCCTACTATAACACAGTTTTGACTTAGTGTGGTGTTTGCCCATAATCAATTAACTGTACTACAGACGACTTCTCTGTATTGAAAAGTTCAATTATTGAGACATTCGAGTATTGAGTCGCCACTGTACATGTATATTAGCCTCTCATTTTCTTTTCTCTTTCTATTAATAGCTATATAATCTCTAACTGTTCTCCACTAGTCCATGCACAAGTACTACAGTGGTTTCTCCCTTATGCATCAATGTAAAATCAATCAATCCATTCCTGAGTACTCATTAAGCCAGAAACTCTTGAAAAGTCTGCTTGAGTGACAGTAAATTATTAAAGTTTCTACAAAGTAAGATGGGATAACATACAATCTAATGCATTTTCAGTCTTACTGTCTTCATCATTTCTTTCCTCATACTTTTCTGCATCTTATTACTAGATTTGGCTGATAAAATTTTCCATCTATTCTGCCTTTACTTAAATAATGCTGGTATCACACAACATGCCATTTTCCTTTTGTTTATCCTAAAATCCTAAAAAGGGATGAGTATGATAATGTTTTTTTTTTCCTATCCACATCATGCATGCTGCAAGGAAGAATAACACAGAGCACCAATCAAACAGCTTAGTATGAACTTTACCTTAGCCACCTCATCAGGAGAGTACTTCTTAGAGCAAGACTGGCCAGCAGTCACCATATTGGGCTTGAGTAGGGTGCCTTCCAGGAAGACATGGTGGTCATTGAGTGCCTTGTACACGAAGGCCAACACTGTCTCAGTAACCTTCTGTGCTCGGTCCAGGTCATGATCACCATCAGGAAGAACCTAGTGACCAAACATACATCAACTTCTTGTAACCTGACATATTATATTATATTATATTATATTATATTATATTATATTATATATATATATATATATATATATATATATATATATATACACACACACACACACACATACATACATTCACACACACACACAGACAAAATGAAGCTACAAGATAGGACAGGAGGAAATACCTAAGACAAAAGAAGAAAAAGACCTAGGGGTGGTGATCCAAGATACACTGAACCCAGAGCAGCACATAAATAAACTATTTCGATAAACATATAGAATGTTAGCCAATATTAGGGTGGCTTTCCACTGCATGGATAAGGACATGATGAAAAAAAATTCTAACCAATATGATACGTCCAAGATTAGAATATGCAGCAGTGGTGTGGTCACCAAATGAAAAAAAGGATATAAGAAAACTAGAAAGGATCCAAAGAGTAGCCACAAAAATGGTACCAGAACTAAGCAAGCTGACATATGAGGCCAGAAGAGAGAGACGTGTTCTAATAACTCTGTATAAGATAGTAAATGGTATTGAAAAGCTGGACAAGCAAAACCTGGTGATGGAAGAAGAAACTAGACAGATGAAATGACACTCAAGGAAAATCAAAAAGAGTTGGTGTCTAAAGGACACAAAAAAGTACAGTTTTCCACATAGAATTGTGGACACCTGGAATGGATTGAAAGAAGAGATTGTTATAGCACCCAATATAGATAAGTTCAAAGAAATGTTGGATATCTGGAGATATAGAGACAGGACACTATGAGCCACACTCAAACCCTGTATAATACAACTAGGTAAATACACACACACACACACACACACACAGATTACTTTCATTTTCACATGTATATTTAATATTCTTCATTTTTCAATAAGACATTGTAAAAAAAGAGGTATGTGATTAGTACAATTTTGTTAAAAAAAAATTAGAATATTAGACCTATGTGAAAGTGAAAATAATCGATATCTCTATTTCTTAGATGTTTGGTCTCTCAAATAAATAAGGGAATTAGTACTTGTGCATTTCATAACCCCACATTTACTGATTTAGGAACAAATTATTCATCATTTTTACACAGGATTTTTTAAATTAATACTGTTAAAACCTTACTAGTATATGATATATATATATATATATATATATATATATATATATATA
>CM035181.1:16937731-16995231 GCA_020233015.1 Callinectes sapidus
TAATAGATATAATATTTATGAGTAATATTTGTAAATTGTGTTTGGAAGCTGTGCTTCATACTTTGTAAAAAAGTCTGAGCAAAATTTATCTAAATTGAAATTGAAGTCAAAGACTCTCTCTCTCTCTGAAATCGTATTTCAGATCAGTTCTGATGGACATGTATATTGATTAAAGAGCAATCTACCCTAGTTTTCTGCAATATCATAATGCAATATGTATTTATTTATCTATAATCTTCCTTGTATACTCTCCATTTTTTAAATTTGTGATCCACTACCCTTAAGTCTATGCCCAAAGGGGGGGGGCAAGGTTCATCTTCCTCCTTTGTTGCATTTCCTTTTTAAATCCAATAATAAATGTACCAATCAATCATACTCTATTCTCTAGACAAGATCCTTCATATTCTTAATCATGTACATTTCTCTACTAAAATAACTTTATATTCTTCCTAATCTGACCATTCTATACAAGGTCATCTCTACAGACTCATGTCAACATTTCCATTTACTTTGTTTTTAAGACTGTGTAATCACTTGTTTAAATAAGACTGCAAAAAGAATGTGCACATATCCCAGTATATGCTGTTTGATCTCTAGAGAAATGTGTACTTATCTTAGTACTGTAAGTTATCATATTTTATATTCAAGGAAAATGTACACATATCCCAGTATGTATATACTATTAGATTTTAAGATAAATCTGTATATATCTTTGTATATGTTATCATATTTTACATGCATTTCAGTATATGCCATTAGATTTTAAAGACACTATGGAAAAATCACATAGCATTCACACAATAGAAATATGGATGACAAGCTTTACATTACCTAAAATATTTTTACTACAGGTTATAGCAACATACCTAATTCTAGATACATATAGGTAGTCACACCTACCTCAGGCTCCACAATTGGAACAAGGCCGTTCATCTGGCAGATGGAGGCATAGCGGGCCAAGACATTGGCGTTCTCCAACATGGACTGGTAGCTGGGAGTGTTCTTGCCAATCTTAAGGACACAGCGCCACTTGGCGAAGTCACAACCATCCTTCTTATACTGGGCACAGCGCTGGGACAGGTCGTCCAGGCCCTGGGTGGTGCTCTCGCCCTCAGATCCCATCAGTGGCACCACACCTTTGTCCACCTAGTGCACAAAAACAACCCTTCAATTTGCCTTCTTGAAAATTTTCTTCATAAGCCAATATATGAGAGTGAATGTTCATTAAGATAAGATGTTCTCTATGGGAAACTTGGCTCTCTTACCTTGATTCCAGGAATGATGCCCTTCTGCTTGATGAGTTCAACAAATGGGGTGCCATCATCACTCTTCTGGTATACAGTTTCATGGAAGAGGATCACTCCAGAGATGTATTCAGAAACAGACTGTTGATGAAAGTTTTTTTAGTGTTGGGTAAACCTGGGAGTGTAAATGTCACAGTTTCATTATTATGTATGGTTAAAAGTAGACAAGTCTTACCAAGAGCAATATTCATCTCAAATCTGGCTTATAGCCAGATTCCTTTATATAAGGTATATTTGGAAAGAAAAAAACAAGGCATACTTATCTGATAATTACATACCTTGTCAGTAGTGAAGAGGAGCTGGCGGTACTTGCGACGGTTTTCTTCAGTGTTCTCTACTCCAACATCTGCAAGACGTTTACCCATAGTTGACACAGACTCGTCAGCAGCCAAGATGCCCTTGCCCTTGGCAGTGATGGCATTGGCAATCCTGCGCAGCTCCTGCTGCAGGGCCTCATCGGGATAGGAGAAGTAGGTGGTCATGGTGGATCTGTGGAGATGAGAAAAGTAGAATAAGTTACCTAAAATTTGCAAAGAATTCAAGGATACAAAAATTGAATCAAAGTTCATGGCAAGCTGTAGCTAACAACACTAAGTTGAAAGAAATCACAGCTGCCTTGTGTAGGAGTACTTTACCTATAACAACTGTAAACAAAAGAGCTAAAGAAAAGAATAACAATAAATACTCCATTTATCATGTTTCTTCACACTTACCAGCAAGATGCAT
This sequence comes from Callinectes sapidus, assembly GCA_020233015.1. Taxonomy (NCBI): domain Eukaryota; kingdom Metazoa; phylum Arthropoda; class Malacostraca; order Decapoda; family Portunidae; genus Callinectes; species Callinectes sapidus. The sequence continues at coordinate 16,939,762 of CM035181.1, forward strand.
ACATGTTACTTATCATAGAAAGTTACAGTACGTATCAAGTAAATAATTGAGATAAAGTTGGTTGCTCATTTACTTCAAATTTGTTAAATTTGTATCCAGGTGATCTTACAAGAAACACTTAAATAAAATTGATAAAGCATAATCATAATTTTTTTTTTTTTCCTAAATCTATGACTGTTAATTCATTCTTCTCTTTGCAGTAACTTTGCACTCACTTCCAAGAAACAAGCATTTTTCTTATGGAAGTGCTTTCTTTTCAGTTCAAATGTTGCAGCAAATGTTCCAGGTGTGAGGAGCTCTTTCATCTCACTTTACTAATTCAGTACTGTTCATTCTGACTAAAGTATGGACTAGGGATGCTATATTGTCTCAAGTACTATACAGAAAAAAAATTCCATTAAATTTTACACAATTTAATACCACACTAAAATATATGCAAGTAATAAGATAACACTCGTTCATCATGGTGACTTTTCTAATTTCAAGAACAGGTCTTCAAAAATTTGAATATAAAACAAAACAACTTAACGTGACAAAATACTACAGGTCGTACATACATTAGTCAACACAGCCCTATTTGAACACACACACACACACACACACACACACACACACACACTAGTAAATGACATGGAAAAGATAGACAAGCAGGACCTGGTGTGATGAATGAAGTAAACATACAAGAGAACACCCAAATAACAGAAGGTGTTTAAAGGACATTAGGAAGTACAGTCCACATAGAACTGTGGGTACTTGGAATGGATTAAAAGAAGAGGTTATTACAACTAATATATACAAATTTAGGGAAATGTTGGATATGGAGACAGGACACTATAAGCGCCACTCGAACACTGTGCACACACACACACAGATGCACACACCACATAGTGTAGTGGTTAGTACGCTCGGCTCACAACCAAGAGGGCCAGGGTTTGAGTCCCAGGCACAGCAAGGCAAATGGACAAGCCTCTTAATGTGTATCTAGCCCCCGTTCATCCAGCAGCAAGTAGGTATAGGATGTAACTCGAGGGGTTGTGGCCTCGCTGTTGCGGTGTGTAGTGTGCGATGTGGTTTCACCCCCTACCCAAAGATAGGTCTATGAGCTCTGATTTTGCTCTGTAGGGAAAGGCTGGCTGGGGGTATTATTGCAGTTTCAGACAATACATACCACGGAACAGTAAACTGCCTAACCGTCTAAGTCACATTGTTAGGAGTATTTTAAACCCCATATTACCAGTGACAAATCCATAAAAATGCTAGGGAAATTTCCCTAGATTTTTAACTCCATAATATATCGCTCATATATTATGTCTCCCCCACCCAAATTGCCCAATTTCCCACATGCCACCAAGCTAAATTTAGGGAATTTCATTAGGTTAGGTCAAGTTAGGATAATTAGAGGGGGGGTCCATGGGGGTGCAGCCCGCCTGGCTAGAAGAGGGTGTCCAGGGGGCACAGCCCCCCCCCCCCCCCGCCTAGTATGAGTGTCTGACTCTGGCTATATTTAGGGAATTTCATTGGGTTAGGTTAGGTTAGGTCAGGTTAGGATAACTAGAAAGTTGGTCCAAGGGGCACACCCCCCGTGCTAGAATAAGTTTGTACTAGTGGAGAGGATTTGAATAGGTATATATTTGTTTGTTTGCTTATGGGGAATTTTCTTGATTTCTAGGGAAATTTCCCTAGATTTTTAATCCCATATATCGCTCATATATGTCTCCCCCACCCAACACCCCCATTCCCCCACGTGCCCCCCAAGCTTGTTTGAGGGGATGGTGGGGTGTGGGTAGAGAGATGGAGTATTGGCTGAAACTGCCAATTTACCTGGCTGGGTGACCAGCAGGCGACCGTGGTGAATAACGCGTCGCGCATAACACACACACACACACACACACACTGAATAACGTTTGGTGGCTTGACTGGCTTCTCTCCTTTTCTATAGGGTACTTAAGCAATTACGCAGGTTCTATTATAGATTCGTACAATGACCACAAGACGATATTGGCCACCGTCAGTCAGGTTGCTGTTCTTACTATTTACATTTCCAGTTAGTACACTACTTGTCGGAAATGAATAATAAAGACGCAAAAGGTCAGGGAATGTGCTGTGACTGTCGAGTTTTCTTCAAGTTCCCCCCCACCCCGCCGCTAGGTTAGATTAGGTTTATGTTAGGGTTTGGTTAATTATGAAAAATTTCCCTAGATTTAGGGAAATTCTTGAAACTGTTAGAGAAATTCCCCTAGAATTTTTAAAAGGTCATAATTATATCGCTCATATATGCATCCCCCCCAAACCTCCGAATCCCCAAAGGCTCCCAAGCTTGTTGGAGGGGTTTGGGGAGTGATGGTAGAGATAGGGATATCGTAATAAACTATAAATTTACCATTACGCACATAAAATATTATAAAATGTCTGGATTCTCGTCCCCATTAGCCGTTAGGAAGCCACTAGCCTGGGGACCATTCTCAAATCTCCCGGCGTCTTATCTCATTAGGAATGCACCAACAAAAATTACGCTTTCCAATTGTTATAAAAATTCTACTAGATATATCTAACAAGGTTCCTACAAGGTCATGCTGCCATCCTAGCCATGTAAGTGACCTTCAACTGAAAGATCACCTTGGCCTGCCCTCACCGCGCGTACATTGGCAAGCCTCACCACTAAGATATATATATAACTTTTGCATAATATCTCCCTCTCGGCCCTTCACCCTACCTGATGTACCCGACGTCACTCACAAACAGAACCTCGCCCTTATCAATACAGTTTCCCATCTGGAGGGCCACTCACCACATAGTGGTAGAAAGGAATGCATACCGATCGGTCAGCAATACACACGCGGCGCAGTTTCACTCATTTCCTTTGCTGTATCTTTAACGAATCCCGCTATGAAAACATAGAAGTACAATAAAAATGAGTTTCGACACGAGTTAAATGTTTTATAATGCGATTGATAAATGGGGAACGAGTGGTAAAAATACATAAAAGGAAACACTTATAAAAATTATATGCAAGTGCCATTTTGATTAACACTGCGAGATAAAGGAATTTTAATACCATCCATTTCCCTAAGCAAATTTCACGCTGGTAGGATCTTCCTAGAAATCAGGGCTGTGGTGGTGATGATAAAGGAAGGTAGTGGGGAGAGAGAAGTGGATGACACGAGTTCCCCTCCCCCCCCCCCCCCCCCGAAATTGCAAAACTGTTCAAGTTCTTTATATTCCCGAAGTCATTCACAGAGAGAACAACGCAATGACTTTAACTGTTTACCGCGTTTGACTTCTTTGATCAGTGTTACATGAGAGAGAGAGAGAGAGAGAGAGAGAGAGAGAGAAGATGAGAGAGAGAGAGAGAGAGAGAGAGAGAGGAGGTGTGGGAGGTCAAATGTACAGTGCACAAGGTACACATACAATGAAGTTTGTTAATATAAAATGAACAATAAATATATAAGTATATCAATATATTCTGTTATGAGATATAATATGCACCTCTACGCTGAGAGAGAGAGAGAGAGAGAGAGAGAGAGAGAGAGAGAGAGAGAGAGAGAGAGAGAGAGAGAGAGAGAGAGAGAGAGTGCCCAAGGTACACATACAATGAAGTTTATTAATATAAAATGATCAATAAATATATAAGTATATCAATATATTCTGTTATGAAATTAAGCACCTCTACGCTGTGTGTGTGTTAAAAAGAGAGAGAGAGAGAGAGAGAGAGAGAGAGAGAGAGAGAGAGAGAGAGAGAGAGAGAGAGAGAGAGCACTGGGGCACGTCCGGACGAACTGCTGCAAGGAGAAATAACAGCACGTACACTGCAACAAAGGGGTCATGAGGTAATCAAGTGACGCAATCCCACCGCTGAGCCTTCAGTGTACGATTGTCAAATTTTCCTATTTTCGTTCAAGTTCAATTGTCAACCTAGAGATTTAGCATGGTTAATTTAAAGACATAAGTGATAAAATACTATTGCGATATGTACACATACGTACGCACACAAACCATGAAATAGAATCGCAAACCGGCGGACAGGAATGGAGCAACAGTGGGCGGCTCCCGGCAGCCAAGCCGTCTTCCTGCCAGGTATTGAGCACATCACTGATAATACCGGTAACCAACAAACTAGTAAATAATACATGATTTATAAAGAACACACACTCACATCACTGTTTAGGGACCACTAGTAGCCTACAACAGCCAACCCAAGGGATGGTAACCTAGAAAGGCGGAGGAGCAATACCTGCTGTACCGTGGACGAGGTCTGGCGACGCTGTGTGCCGGAGGTGCCTGCCGCGACGCTATATCGCCACAACTCTCCTTCAAACGTCCTTCCTCCCCTCAATCTCGTCACCACGCATGCGCCGCTGAAGCCGCCATCTTTAAAACTTATCCATAATGGGACTTCATACTTGAAACAACGTTTTTTGGCAATTATTTCACATCTACCCTATAGAATGACACGTGCAGGGGGAAACCCAGAAAGCGACATATCGGAAGAGGAGGACGCGGGATGGCGGCTAGTGACACTGCCCTAGTGTGACCTTGCCCTTCAAGGGGGCGCCTGCCGCCAAGTATTGATCCGACCAGCCCACACTCCGCGACCCCCGAAGTGTCCCCTACCATAACCTCTCGCCCACATTGGGAACATTGTATCATGTGTTTGATATAACAGTCACCTTGCATCGTTTCACTTCCCCTCTTTTGTCTCCATCGACACTCGATACTCTACCTAGCGCGTACTATCTTATTTTTGTAACCTGTTCAGTGTCACCCTGTACTTCACTTCGTCCTTCCACTGTTCGACGTTATTCCCTCACCCTGCACCCCGCCACCCTCACCGTGCATCACTACTCTCACCACTGCATAAGCCCAACACTTTCCCATCACCCTGCATATCCTCACACTTACCTACCCCATCATCCTTATTTCTAACCATACATCACAATAATTTTCACCATCATTTTTTTTTTTTCGTCTTCCTTCATTATTTTTACCATCATTTCTTTCACGTTCATCACCCACCATTCATCCATGATTCTAACCTCATCCATATTCTGTTATCTTACCTTTATCATTCATCACTGTAAGTCCACTCTAAAATATCCTCGATTATCCACTCATCACCATTGGCCATTTAATTCTGCACCTTCCATCAACCTATCTTCACTCTACATCACCCTAAAAAAATCCTCTTTACATAAAATAATCACATATTGTTTCAAGTTATAGGGAAAATTAGAAGAAAAAATATATGATCCAGAATATAGAAATAAAAAAAAGTCTACCTTTCAAGGAGACAAACAGAAGAAACATATACAAATAAATAAACTTCAATTCAGTCCCTAAAGAGGCCTCAGGTATATATAAAATAAACCAATGAACCAAATAATAAGGGTAATGAGACGTTTATAGGCAGACAAATATACTAACTGACATAGCAAAATAGTAGTGATAATTATAGAAAAAAAAAACCTAGCTTTACTCTCCTACATCTGCACCACACCCGCCATCAAGCACGTATATCCAGTACACATGTCTTCCCTCACACTGCCCCGCCCATCAACCACTACGCAACACAACCTCACCTGCCTCCACCATGCATCTCCACCATGCACAAAGCTATCCCCACTCACATTGCCATATCTAACAAGCACGCGTCATCATCATTCGTTATATTCTAGTTCACTGTCAGATGCTCTAATAACATCACCACGTCGTATCCAATAATTATGTACTATATGTATCCTCACCAAACTATTTCAGTATATCAAGACCTTTACTGGCTTGAGAGTCCTCCCACTCATTCGATATATAATACGTGTGTGTCATATAGCACTCCGTTAATGTTCGTTATATCCTAGATCAGTATACTATTAGCAGTTTCACGGACTCGAAATTCCCGTGTGTCATAAATCACTTAAGTTACTGCTTCCTGTTTTTTTTTTTTTTTTTTTTTTTTTTTTTTACTGGTCTGCGAGTACTATTTTATAATGTTTACTAGCACATTACATTTTATCTGACTGATCATCCACGACGCATATAGTACATGTCAAGAAGCCCCCACCCAAACCCTAAACGACACATTTCTCATCTTTCACTCATACCTATATTCTTGTTTTATCTACCTATTCATTCATATATTTATTTATTCATCCTTCTACTCTTTCTCCCTTATCTTTGATCTCCTTCCCTACATTCTAAAATTACATTAAGAGCAGTCCCCAAAAGTAGAGCAAAGCAGCCCCATCCTTCCCTTGTCATTCAAAGGTCAATAAGCTTAGGCCGGCCAGTACGAAAAGAAAAAAAGCATGGACAGCAAAATATTGATCAACAGCAAGTGCAGATCACCAAGGATGGCAAACCAGCTTTGATACTAAAGAATCAATACGTTTAGGTCAGCAGGATCCAAAAAGGTCTTACGGCTGGAAACAATGAGGCAGCCAAGTTGGAGGGCAAAGGGGCACGTGATAGGTGTATCCAATAAGGAACATCATCTTGAATTAATCGAGTCAGAGATATAAGATTTGAAGTACCGAGTTAAAACACTGACAATAATGTGACAGCTTAAACTGTTGTTGTTTCATATGTAAGTTCTGAAATAATGAGTTAAAACAGTGGTTAATGTGTTAGTTTATGTCGTTGATATTAATTGATGTCAAGTCAATATGTATATATGAATAACACAACAGATTGTTTAATTATTCTTAAATTTGTTCGTGTATTTTCTGTGTGTTTTTCCTTTGTTATTTATTTATTTTTTCTTCTATCGCACACATAATTCTATCATCCATTTTTTTTCTTTTACACAATAACAATTTTGATGTACTATCTATGAAGTACCTGCACCTGATCCCTATCATTAGTTCAATACAACTCCTTCATGTGAATGTACTGACAAAGATGCTATATTCTACATCTATCCACCACTACCACCACTGACCACACAAGCAAGCTATACATGGATAAAGGGAAAACCTCTCCCAACTGACTTAAGAGTCAATTCAGAATAATGATAGATGAGTGAAACAATAGGCAACTATTATAATTTCCTATGTCTTACATATCAAGTAATGTAATATATATATATATATATATATATATATATATATATATATATATATATATATATATATATATATATATATATATATTATACAATTAATGAATTACTGCTTCCTAGCAAATATTGTACTGCGCAGCACCTTATTCTTAATGTAAATGTGCGTTTAAGAAATATCTCTGCTGAAGACTGTGAAAATTGACGTAGGGACTGATTGACTTGAGGCACAGCAACAAAGAAATAAAAAGGCGCCGAGAGTACTCATTTTCTCTCTCTCTCTCTCTCTCTCTCTCTCTCTCTCTCTCTCTCTCTCTCTCTCTCTCTCTCTCTCTCTCTAAATTTCAACATACAGTAATTATAAAACAATATCTTCAGAGCTGATACCCATTTGCATCACCCACGTTATCATTGTTTACGTTGTCTACCACTACTCACATTGTACTTCCACGCTTTATTCAGCGACGTGAATAACTTTGTCCCAATATCATATATTTTGCGCGATATACAAAGTCTATCTATCAATCTATTTATCAAACGCGCGCGCAAGCGCGTGTGTGTAATACTGTACTCACATCCAGTCTCTCTCTCTCTCTCTCTCTCTCTCTCTCTCTCTCTCTCTCTCTCTCTCTCTCTCTCTCTCTCTCTCTCTCTCTCTCTCTCTCTCTCTCCATAGACGGAACCGTATAGTTTCAGCGTCAACTCTGCATCACCTTCCCATCGTTCTATTTATGACACGAGACAGGAGAGTTTCACTCCGCGCCACCAATGTGGCCTCTAAAATACCAATAGCTAATAAAAGCGAATACGGCTCGGGATAGAATTATATCCATTATAATCATGATGGTTATGTAGTTTTCCACCGTGCAGATGTTGGAATTAATCGCTATTTTATTGAGTGAAAAAAGTTTGCAGGCAATATTAGATCAAAATCATTAATGCTTATTTCTACCATATAGAAACTCTTCCCAAAAAAGTCTCGCATTTTCTTGTAAGAAGCAGAACTGTCCAAAAGACAACGTGCCCGCGTTATATAGCGGGCAGGTGCTTTAGTACAGGGCAACCCCATGACCTTCAGCTGTCTCCCGAGCCCTCAGGACGGAGGAAAGGACGCTCATGTCTTCGGTTACGTGATCTTTCCAACAACAAGAAAATTAACCCGAAGGCACAGTCCTCCCGTTACCGGTAACATTATCAAACGAAAAACTGTAAAAATAACGTATATAGTTAGATAAAACATTCAATTGAATTATTGTACTCCATGCTGTTAATGTTACTGTGGTGAAGAAACAAGGTCTGAAATTCACGGCAGAGGTATACGCTCGTAGCCTGACAACAAGAAGGCAACTATTTTTGGTCGTTTCTTGGCTGGTTCTCTGCCGTACAGCTCTGCCCGAGGCTCTAGGAGTATGACAAAAGTATTCCTTACTTGAGATTATTGTGTGAGAGATTGTTGAATTATAATAAATATCGTAATCAGGTATGTTTAGTTTTAGGTTTAAGACTGCACCACAGTTGTATATGAACAGCACATCCATAAACGACAAGATTAGATACAATTACACTCTCTCTCTCTCTCTCTCTCTCTCTCTCTCTCTCTCTCTCTCTCTCTCTCTCTCTCTCTCTCTCTCTCTCTGTGTGTGTGTGTGTGTGTGTGTAAAGATATACACAGGGCCCGCTCACCATGAGAGGACACACCTTATCAAGCAGGGTAGACCAAGTCTGAAGAGATGTAGAATCGCTACTCATTTGACTTCACTTCATCAATTGGCCATAAAGAAGGTCTTGCTAAGAGGCTCATGATAACATCTTTGAAACATGCTTAACATTTCGCGTTGTCCATAATATAATGAAAATCAGTTTTGAGGCAGCTAACCGATAGAAGCGATACGGACGGTCTTCTTACTTTTCTAGATAGGAGTTGGAATATCTTGAGAGGTCAAAGAACTGAGTAATCGATAAATTTTCACAGATAGAACTTAGCATATTTTAAGAAGTGAGTAACTATCAAGAGTGACAAAGATGTGGATAGTATGAAAGAAAATAATTCCCTAAACTCTCTCTCTCTCTCTCTCTCTCTCTCTCTCTCTCTCTCTCTCTCACCTGTTTCCTTCATGATTTGACAATCAATCAGAAATATAAAAGAAAAACATCGTTCTAGAATCCAGCACATTACCGGAGAGGGGAGGGAAATAACGGGATACCCAATATAGCGTCTTATTGTTGATTGGTCCCTGAAGTTGGACATCAACCTATAACCTTCAATGTAAACAGGAAATAAGATTATGTAAGTATCGTTTCATTGGTGTAGATGAAACAATCACATTGGTTGTACCTCTGTATTACAACTAAATAATTTAAATTCTTTGACATCAACCTATAAGCTTCAATGTAAACAGGAAATAAGATTATGTAAGTATCGTTTCATTGGTGTACATGAAACAATCACATTGGTTGTACCTCTGTATTACAACTAAATCATTTAAATTCTTTGACTATGAAATAAGAAGCTTAGGAAATTCTCATGCTCGCTATTCCTCAGTAGGTTAACTATAGCTACGTATCGTATAACTAGAATACATATCTTTATTATATGGAGCTAGATAGGCTTGATACGTGTCGTCAACATGCACATATTAATTATGCGCTCCATAATCTAAAATAGATGTCCATAAAATATTCATTAATCCGTGTAAATAACTAAGTAATCTTTTATGAGGGCTAGTGTAATCCTTAAAGTATAGGAAGAGGGTCAAAACGTTTCACGAAGGGAAGTGATAACTACAGTATATGTGACGTCACGTCGTCTCACCACTCCGGAAATTTCGTCAGATAAGGAACATACCATCTGTTGATTCGTGTTTTCATTCTCTGGGAAAAGTATCTGGGGTCAGCCAGAGGAAACGATGAATACACAAAAAACCGTGGCTACAGATTGTGATCCAACCGAAACACTACGAATAAAACTTATAAAACCCAAAACCGAATGAATTCACGAACATTTTATCCTTGCCTAACAATTGTTCAGTCTCCAATACGCGCTAAGAAATCATAGCTACTTTAACAACTAGTGAAATAATGGTTCATTGATCTCTTAAGTTTAATAGCGAATATAAATTAGGTATAGAGTACTTCAATAATTAAGCTTATGATTATCACCAAAAGAAAAGCAAACCGTCTTCCAGTTTCCAGGTTAGCAGACAAGTATTTTGACAATTAAAACTGCTAGTGAAGTACCAACATTAATGTATATACTGGTACTTCACATAAATATTGGCATGCTCCATCAAACACACAATTTGAGTTATAAAAGGAAACATACCTTTCAAAGATTTAGAAACACGCAGTAGCTACGTGACACCGGAACAGGCAGCGTAGCAAAGGAGGGCGTCACCGTCACGATCACACTCACACAGCTGATGGCGTGATGGTGATGACTCATAGGAAGCAGCGCGGTCGCTGAACGGCAGGAAAAATTACAAATGCTGGAAGTCCTGTAAAAGAAAAAGTCCACTTGGTACATTATTCATGTAGAACAGTAAACAGGTTTTCTTATTTTCTTGTAACATCACTGAAATATCATTAGGGAGACGATGCAACATAGTTTTGTTTTTTTTCTCAGTAGCGTCAAAACATTATTGTTATCATTCCTGTTGAGCAGTGAATACATGTTCTTAGAATTAACCTTTTCTGACATTCTCACCAAGAAACAATTTAGTAAGTAGGTAGACTTATTGTAGTTTGTGTCATATCGGACACGTATTTTTTTTTTTTTTTTCCTCCATCATTTTTTATTCTTTGAAGGGAAAGAATAAAAAACCCACATTGACCAGCAGTCTGCACTCTGGACACCAGACGATCCTGAAACCAGGTGTTCATGTTGCCCAGAAGGAAGACTTCAAAGTTGAAAGTTGTCAACATTACTATACGTTACCCTGTTAAAATGACGCTCATCAGCTGACATTGACAAGGATTGGTGAGCAGTTTACACTTGTATAGTACTATATATGTATGTAAATTGTACTAATATAGAGCAAAAATATACATTTAAGTTTATACTGTCGTTCTGCCACACTGATACCTTTTACAGACACATAAAACAAGTTACGAGAGTGTGATTTTGTTAATTTCTGAGTGAAGGTGAAAGTAATTGTAGTTCCTGCATCATTCACGTTATCTCTATGTGGCAAAACAGGTTTAAGGAACTTCGCCAGGTGCTCGTAATATTGTTAAAGTTATCACAGATATAACATACAATGAAGGGACACATGACACAGGGAAGGCATTTCATGAGGCAGGAATTGAGAAATGGAAATGTTTAGCGTACTAGTATTAACCTTAGAAAATAGTTACAAAACACCTACGAATGTTATCTGAAGAGTCTTTTCCCTCTCAGGCCAACACGAAGAAAGTAGGCAAACGAACTACATTTTTCTGATGCATCATACCCTAATAAAATATAACTGATTAAAGAAGTACCTGTAATGATTTTACACACAGGGTCATGTATTACCCATGTAATGTCAGCATGATGTATGTGGGAAAACGTTAAAATTTACATCTTTTTAGGCTCTCAGTGTGAAAGTATATTGTTCTAATACTTCCTTTGCAGGCTCTTAAACTTGATTGATGGATTAGAAATTGAGAGGCTAACATATTTGACAGACCAACAGCAGTGATACAGATAGTGATATATATATATAATGTCCCCTAGTCTACATGTTAAAATCTCAAGCTACAACATTCAAAACCATGCCACCAAGTCTACCTCAGTATTCAGAATTCAGATACATTTTCAAGACACTCATCCTTTAATTTTTAAACGTTCACCTCAGCAGGCTTTTTTTTTTTTCTTCTTTTTTTTTAGACCAGTCCTATGATAAAAAATCATTAGAGTATACTCTACTGTTCAGAATATTTCATGCTGTCTTGCTTATCTGCTTACTGAATGTTGCCAGAAAGAAAATAATGAATAATGCTATATTCATGTAATTTTAATTCATAACTCCATCTTTACCAGTGCAACCGTAAAGATGGTGAGTCGAGGAGAGAGTGAGACCCACCGGCTCCGGCAGCAGATGGAGGAGCAGCTTGACCGATTGATGACACAACTGGCAGATCTTGAAGAATGCAAGTAAGAATTTTAGAACTTCTTGTCTAACTCTGAGACAAAAGATAGATCTGCAATGGGCTTAATATAATTTTTTTCTCTATCTGATTAATGACAGCCATTACCATAAGCCTTTTCCAAGCACTAAGCAGAAACATAACTGAAAAATCAACTATAGAATTACTGGCTGAAAATGTAGCCATAAAATTACTCAGCACAACACTAAATTCTCCTAATTTTTGGCATTAATTTTACCATACTAGTTTTAGTTTCACTTTATATTACCATGGACAGAATATTGAGAATAATACTTGTGTGATATAAGTTATGGTTATGTTGATAATGACAGGGCAGAACTAGACGCAGAGGAGTATGAAGATGCCCGCAAGGACACTCTTGAGCAGCTAAATGAATTTCAGTCATCACTCTCCCGTATGACGAGTGGAGATATGACCCTGGTTGATTCATTTAATGCTATGCAATTGGTAAGTTCTGATGAACACTATGTTATCAACAAATAATTAATTTACTTTATTGGTTTACAATGTTTTGGAGAAGTAACTCCTCCTGCTTATACATGTGTAACACTAATCTAAGTTGCTGTTCTGTTTCACATAAACTAAACTACATATGTATCATCTCCGTTCACATTTTATCTAGCCTTCACAGAAAACTATGATATGTATCTTCTGATGCTGTTTATCTTCTGTTTCACTGACTCATTCTAAAGTTTGTGAATAAGTCTGAACATATTTACATATTATTTCTTAGGCCATTCAAGCAGCCATATCTCAAGCCTTCAAGACACCAGAGGTCATTCAGATGTTTGCCAAGAAACAACCAGACCAGTTAAGGGAAAAGCTCTCACAAATTGAAAGAGACCAAAAGATTGGCAAGCTACTATTGGATGTATATGAACAACAGAAGGTAAGAACTCTGCATGTGAAAAGTTCATATCCTATTAATAAGAGACATGATTCATTTTGGAATTTATTTCTGTATTTGTTGATGTTCAGTAAGGAAAATGTAAAACTTCTAATAGAAAAGTGCCTCATGTTAAAAAAAATAAATGATTTAAAGACTTAAGTGTTTGTTTTTTCTCAGGTTGAAGTGCTAAGTGCTCTGCAGAAACTTGGGGAAATTTTATCCCCTACAGAAATGCAGTTTCTTGAAGCACATGCATCAACTGTCATGAAAAATTTTGATGTGGTATCAGATGAAAAAGGTCTGTATTTTAATGTGGAACCTTATTTCATTAACTTGATCCATACTATAACTCACTTTACAAACCAAAAGGTTCACAAAATGAAACAGTTTTTTTAATTGAAAAGTTATCATATGCATACTTAGACACCAGCATATTCTTCAAGATTGTACAGATAGTCAGTATCACTATGCCATGCTGTCTAGGGATGGTGTAAACAGGATACCATTCATGTTTTGCCATTGTTTCCTTGAATTCCACACCAACACACTTGGGTTTCCTATTACCAGTGGGATAAAGACTTAAATAGCTCAATAAGAACAAAAGACCATGAAAGTAATGCTTGCAATATAATCATAGCATTCCAAGAAACACTATACACAGGCCAAGGATTTTCCTACTTTTTTAGGATTATATTTTGCGAGTTGAATTAATAAGTATAATTCATTTACTTTGGTCAAGTCTGGTTTTTAAGGTACATTCAATTTTTATTACAGCATATTGTCCCCAAATGACGCTATCATCTAAGCAGATCTGGGCTTTGCTTTTGCCACAGCTGATCATTGGTTACCTTAAATAACTGGTTATTCTTTCTCTTTTTATGTCTAGATTTGCATTACAATGGATCATAAGTGTAAGAACCATCCTAACAGATTTTGTTACATCAGCAGACATGTAATGTTCTACTACTACAAGCGAAAATCACAGATTTTTAAAGAAGGCCCATCATGCTTATTTTAGAGTCAAACTAGGGATTATGATAGGAAAGAATATGCCATTTTGGTGTTCCAATGGTGTGGAGGGAAGGGAAAGTTCTCGTTACTGTCTGCTATTTCTGCATGACAAATTCAAAAGGCATCAATCGCAAGAACAAGCACCATGTTCAATACTCTGATGTTCCTTCTGCTTTAAAGCCAGTCCTCCATGGACCAGATGTTCATGTTCCTGAGCCTAATATCACCATGGAATCTAGTTCTGATTCTGAATCTACAAACATGACTGATACATTTGAGTGTGGTGCATACAAGCCAGAAGAGGACAACCAACTGGTGCCATTGACCCAAGCCAAATTCAATGACTTGACACGAGACCTGAACCTTCCTAAGGAGTCTGCCCATCTGTTGGGTTCTTATCTTCAAGAGAAACATCTACTTACCTCAGGAACAACATTCTATTGGTACTGGAAACATGAGAGAATTCAGAAAACTTTTTTCACTGCTCTACCGTAACAATATTGCTGAACTGATGAAATTAATGGGTATCAAGTATGATGCCATGGAATGAAGACTTTTTCTTGACTCATCTGAAACAAGTCTCAAGGCAGTTTTCTGAATAACAGAAGTAATTTTTCATCACTCCCTGTTGGACACTCAGTTGAAACAAAAGAATTCCACAACAGCATGGAACATATGTTGTCTGCTTTCAATTGAATTAATCAATCAATTAACTAATTAAATGGTCAATTTGTGGAGATCTTAAGTTATTGGACTCATCTTTGGACTTCAAGGTGGGTACACAAAATATTCATGCTTTTAGTGCTTGTGAAATAGTCAGGCTGATAACCAGTATTATGTCAGACAAGAGTGGCCATCAAGACAAGGATTAAAATCCAGATCACACATTGTTCTGTCCCACCCTTTGGTTAAACTGAGCAAGGTGTTACTTCCACCCTTGCATATCAAACTTGGCCTAATGAACTTTGTAAAGGCACTGGAAAGGGAAGGTGGGTGATTTGCCTTCCTCCACCACAAGTTCAAATGAATAAGCATGGAGAAGCTTAAGGCAAGTAAATTTGATGGTCCTCGGATAAGGGAACTCATAAAAGATGCAAGTTTTGATGATTCATTAAATCCTACTGAATTCCCTGCATGGCTGCCCCTTCCTTGACAATCACAAAGTCCTTAGTACAAGGTGGTTGATGACTTAATGGGGAATTTCTGCAAACTTGGTGTGTGTCAGTGAAAATGCACTTTCTTCTGTTCCATCAAATTATTTTCCAGAAAATTACAAAGACTTCAGTGAAGTGCTTTCACCAAGACATCTGTGTCATGTCAGAACGTAATCAAGGCCAATGGGATGTGAACTTTCATGCTGACTACTGTTGGTCTCTTAAAAGGGATGTGGTGTCTTCTTGGCACAATTGGAGGTCTTTGAAGACACCATTTATCCATGAGTAACTTATTTTGTGCATTACACTATTCATGCTATTATAAATATTCTGTAAACGTTCTGTGGTAAACCAGTCCAATATTTCCCATTATGTTTCATTGACAACAAATATTTGGAAATACAGGAATTTTTGGTATGTGCTTATATTTCAGAAACCCGAACTGATTGGGTAGAATGAGCATGATTTTCAGATTCAGTGAAAAAAACAACTAATATCAGGCATTATATGTTTCACCTTGAACACAACACAGACCAGTGTTATAATTGATATTACATGGTGTAGAAAATGTATTATTAAGGAAAAATTACATCTTAACATGTAGGAAGACATCAAAGAACTGGAAATGTTATGCAAAAGAAACAATGAAAAGAAAATATGAACTTTAGCAAGCAAGGAATTTATATATACAACTATTTATCTTGCCTTAGTGATTTTTATGGAAGAACTTGAAGTGATTACATTTTCACATGAATTTCTTTATATATATTGTAATATACTTGAATCTTTTTTATGATATTATACTTTGGTTCCAACAGGATCTGACCATAAGGTTCTGGAGATGGCACGGCAAGGACTTCGGTAGTTGTGTGCATCAACCAACAAATCACACCTACGATGCCTTCACCTTGACAAAAGTAGCACCTCAAGAAAAAGTGTCCATTTCTAGAATATGAATGCAATTTGAAGTAATTGCCCTTATTGTTTTTGCAAAAGATTTTATTTTGACTAAAATATCAAGGTACAAAATATAGGATCAGATTTTGGATGTTGTTAGCTGACAGTGAAGAAATGAAAGAATTAGCAAAAGACACATGAATACCAACCCAGCCATATCAACACAAATGTCACTCTGTTCTTGAATGTTAGAGACAAACCCCTTCTGGGAGGAGCACATCAGATCTACTATCTGTCCTGCTATTGGATGACAGTGTTCAATGGAAAGTGCACATTTTACAGTACTTTTTTTTCCTTACCAAAACACTTTAAAACCATTCTTTCACCATCTATACTAAATGTCTCATAACTTGAACACAAAAGTTCATCCCCCAATACATGACAAAAAAAAAAAAGAGTACAGTGTATACAATCCTGTAAGCCTGTGAATGGTATTAGTCATCTTGATGTACTTTGGAACAGTTGGGCTGTAAACATCCAACCCTTCACCTAAGTCTTGGAAAATGGCCAATATTATTTTTTCTATAAGATCTCGACGCACTGAAATGTAACTTTCTGACAGAGATGGAAACAGTTAGTCCAAAAAAAATATATTATTGCATGTAGTACTTCATGCATAAAAATGAAAGATGCTAACAATAGGCAATAACTTGCCACACAGATGATTCACTAGTAAGACAGCTGCACATCTCTCTATAAGGTATACAAACCACATGCCTGCCACATGCGACCAACAAAGCTTCTCAGAATCATCTTGCATCTACTTCAGAAACACTTACAAAACCAATGTAATGGTGTTCCTTGATTGCTGATTTTATGGTAATGATTTAACAACTCTACTTAAACATACACCTTTACACACACACACACACACACACACACATATATATATATATATATATATATATATATATATATATATATATATATATATATATATATATATATATATATATATATTGATGCACAATAATTGCAGTATTTAATCAGCATGCCAATAACAGCAAATGTTTCAGTACAGTGTGGTCATCTTTTTGTAGTATTAGGATTGAAGTGTATTGTACAATACACATTATTTCAGTTTTCATATTTATAAGACATGATTAAATGTACTGCCTTGTTCTGTAGACACCAGCTGCATTGCTCATCTTTTGAAAACTCATTAGTGATACTGGTGACACAACTACTAATGGCTGTGATATTGAATGTGCTTTCCACTCATTGTATTATTTCACCAAGTACCATTTCAGCAAGTTACCCATTCATTTTCATTGCTTCTTGAGAGGAAGAATTGCCCTGAAATATAGTCAGAACAAAATAAATTGTAGCATCATGAAATTCAGCACCAGACAGAGTTGTGATGTGTGTCTAATTTAGTGTGCCCAGAGAAATTATATAATGAGATACACAATTCCTGATTAAAATTAAATAAGATGTTAACCTCCTACTAAAATGTTCCAAAATATCCTTAATAGTAAACGCAATGTTGTACTTGGACTTTCTTGCATCAGAACTGCTACCAATGTAATGTGGGATTATGAAATATATATCAAGTGGTTACAAAAAAATCCTTTTCTTTAGTAACTGTATTTTTCCATAAAGTTTTCTATAAATACTCTGATTTTTGTCTATTTTTTACATCTAACATGGTAACACTGAAAATAATTAAGTAAATTCCAATTTTCATCAACACAATGTTTTTATAAATCTTAAAATATCACTGGATCACAAAGAGCATATTAATTTTTTTTAACTTTTACAGAACTATTATGACATTTGTACAATTCAACTGCCTGACATTCACACAAACACACAGAAAAATACATATGTAAAACTAAAATTAAATATCTTTCACATTTTAATGCAAAAAGAATGGAGATTATGGAATATTGGTTTTAACTTAATGAACTTAATATCCAACAGGTAGAGGTAGAAAGTTCCCCCTACATCTCTATATATAAAGTTCTTTCTACAATGACATCTAATGTGTGACTGAAGAAGCCCTCACATGTACAACTATCATAAAGAACAATTTCAAGCCAGAGCTCAAGAGAGATCTGCGGTAGACATCTCATAAAGTAAAATTTGTACTTTGTATATCGTTCTGCAAACTACAACACGCTGGACTGAGTTCAGTGTAATAAGGACATCATAACCTTAAAACAGCTTATCTCTCCACATTACCCTAGTGTAAAAAAGCAGTGCAATGTTGTACATTCCATAGAAAATGACTCTGGAATAAATCTGTGATGTGCAAATTACAAAACCTTGCATTTAACATAATGATATTTGAAATAAATACAAATGGTCATGAATTCAAAACCAATCACTAAAGCTGTCTTCCCTCAATACCATCACATCTAAATTAAATCAAGAATCTGAAAACCAAGACATGGAGGATAAAAAGTTATAATTGATCATTAGAAGGGATTTTATACTCGCAGCCAAAAGAATAGTAATATAATCCTGATAACTATTGGGTTCAAATCTTAAAGTGACCACTGGAAAATCAGCACTGCAATGTATGCAAAGGTAACTTCTATTTTTAACTAATCTTTGGAATTTAAAACTTCAAATATCAATAATCTATATAATACAATTTTATTTTAATATTGAAGACCATTTAATCATTTAATTTTTTATTGTCTGTCATGTAGGATTCCATAATGCAAATGAATAAATAAAACTGGTATGTAACCGATCAGAAATCATGTGCATTCCCAGGCACATTTCTAATGATAACCATGTAACCTTGGTAATAGGCAACAATTTGACCATGCATTTGAAAAGATCAGTTAAGTTTTCTGGCTCAAATATTCACCTCCCAATCAGCTAGTTTTCTTTAAATTGCACTTATTAATAGTACAAAGGAGAAACTTGAACACAAAAGAAATGAGATGCCTCTGGAGTACATGTGGAGATATTGATGTATCAGTTGGGGACATGAAGAAGTCTGGGGGAAAATATTAGTGTTGTGTGTGAGAGAGAGAGAGAGAGAGAGAGAGAGAGAGAGAGAGAGAGAGAGAGAGAGAGAGAGAGAGAGAGAGAGAGAGAGAGAGAGAGAGAGAATATCTGGATCTACAGAGGTATAAAATTAAAGGAAAGATTACATAAAATGAGATGGATGAACACAGTGATGGAAAAGGGATGTCTCTGGAGAAAGGGAGAGTAGTTGTGCATGAGGGAGATGAATGAAGAGCAGTGAGGTTGGTGAGGATCAGTTCTCATTCTCCCTGGAAGCCTAGAGGCTATGATGTGACTTTAATATTATTTCACTGAATGCTTTTGAATGTACCATATATACCGGAGTATAAGACGACTTTTTTTTTCCAATTTTGAGACTCCTAAATTGAGGGGTTGTTTTATACTCTGGTGACAAAACACAAACCTATGGCTCTGAGGTGAACAGTAAGCCACTTTACCTTGAAATTCCTTCTGCAGACATGCATGTGCATAACGTTTACTGTGTGTGTGTGTGTGTGTGTATATATATATATATATATATATATATATATATATATATATATATATATATATATATATATATATATATAACATATATATATATATATATAACACAATTCATTGGCTTAGCAGGCAGCTCCTCTATAGTGGTCTGTGTTTACTGGCGGCGTCATTGTTTAAACGGCGATCACACTGGTAATTATTAACACTATCAAGGCATGTTTTCTGTCTAGCATGGCAGGTCAAGTAAAGTGTGTTCACACTTCCCCGCTCATATGCCTCGTTTTGGACAGGGATGGGAGGGTTATCTTTATACATAAAACATGCCTTATTTTTACTTCAAAGGTGATATGGAACAAAAGTTAGAATTCAGTAATGAACCAATTTATATAAAAACAAAGACAGACAGAAACAGGAGTAAAGGAGATGAAGCGGGTTTGGAGAATAAGGCAAACCCATGATTTATGGTGAAGTGGCAATGGTGGGCAATGCTGGTGACATCCTCACCTCACACGTGAAATGCCTGATTCCAACCACACCATAATAATAATCAGTTGCCAATTAGACTAACAGAAACCATGGCCAAATTCCTGCCATTTTGGAGTTCAGAAACACCTGGAGCTGTGCAGAACACAGTAAATTTTGCCACAGTAACAACGTACTAAAATGAGGGAACGAACCGCCACACAAGCCCCTCATATTGCAAATTTGCAGTGATAGTCTATTACTATTAACCAACCATGTGGAGCTCCCTCCACCATTATATACTGGTAATTGCTCAAAACCCAAATTTTTCTCTAAAAAATTGGGGGTTGTCTTATACTCCGGGTCGCCTTATAGTCTGGTATATACGGTATATATGTGTGTAAAGAGGGCTGTGAAAAGCCAAAATGACAAAACAGCTTGTAATGTGAAACTGACAGTTATAAATACCAGTTTATCCCAAGAATGCATATAATTCATAACAGACCACACCATATATCAAAAATAATTTAAGAGAAATCTTCTAAACCCTGAGATACTGATTACAAATATCAACCATTAATTAGTATGGCTAATATATGCAATAGAGTATCATTCAGGAGAAAAAAAGCTTGTGTGTGTGTATGTGTGTGTGTGTGTGTGTGTGTGTGTGTGCATGCACAAGTGTGTTCACATGTGTAAATTAAAGGGAACCTTTTCATTTGTTGGTAAAAATCTATGTGCCTTGCATAACTAAAAAAAATCATTTCCAACATAAAAAGGAAAGAGTCCATATCCTTCAGGCACACTGCTCCTTTTCGTCTTTGACCCAACAGTATTATGCTTACAACGAAGCATTCTCAAACAAAGGTCCTCTGCTGAGAAACATTTCTGTGAAAGGTCCGTCTTGGCTGAGTTCAACAGCCTGCAGCTTCTTTAATACCAGCATTGTATAAAACTTCTGAGCCACCTGAAATAAAACCAATATTCCTAAGATATACTATTATGTCAAAATTATACACCCAAAAACTAAATTATTTCCTCCTAAACAATACTGAATTGATTACACTAGGCCCTCAACATATGAACCTTGTGAAAGATGAAAATTCATAAATGTTTGGTGCATGTTACATGTACACATACTTAACAGTAATGTTTACTTTATATAACAATAGGGTTTCCTTTAGCTAGCGATGTTTCTTTCATCAAATAAACCTAATAACTAATAAAACCCTCAAAATAGTATGAAATATTGCACATATTGTGGTTTAATAACATAACAAATACATATAGTAAAACAAAACACTCATCATTAGTGCAACTTTCAGCACACTATTACTTGTGATGATGGGAAGGGATGAGGGAGGGCAGAGATGCAGTGATTGGCTACTTTGAGATTTTTTTGTGCGAAATTTAGAAGAGGACTAGCAGGTTGACGGTGGGGGGAGGTGAGGAAGGGAAGAAGGATAGTAAGTGACAGACTGCTTTGTTATTTTTTTGCACAAACTTTGGTGGCAGACTGGCAGGCTGATGGTGGGAGCAGTATAAGGGAGGGAGGGTAGTGACATGGTGGTAAGCTGCTTGGTTATTTTTTCAAGTGAATTTTGGTAAATATGTTTGTGCTGCTGAAAACTTGTGAATGTGTGAACTTCACAAAAGTGAAAAGTAGAACTTGCAAACTTTGTGGGTCTATTGTATTGCCTTTTTTTTATTTCTATCTATTATTGAGGGGGAATTGAGACCAATGGCATACAATGGTTAATCCAATATAACAATGTTGCTGACTCTTCCAGAGCAATCTTTGCTATATTTCCAAATCCTATTAACACACACTGGCCTCAACACTCCCACCACTCATTGAAAACATCTTGTAGGTACTTGTAATCACTGTTCAACATTACTAAGGATGATTTATAAAATATAGGTGACACAGTGATAGCAACAGACTGATAAAGAATGTGATCATAGCATATGCTAGATGGTTGAAAACAATATGATTCACAAAACTGATCTTTGGAATCCAAAAACCCCAGATATAAAGCTTACCTGCTTTCTGTTGTTACCATGTACTAATTCTGAGAAGAGGATGTTATTATTTCTAAGACGTCTCTTGATGCTGACAAACATCTGACCAGCACGTTTGTTAACCACACGCTCCTCAAACTGCTCATAAGTTTCATCATCTGCTTGTTCCTCCTGAAAACAAACAGTCTTATGTATGCTACTAAAATTAAAGCAACCTCCAGCCACTCATTGAAATATACTGAGAAGGTTGGCAACAAAGGCCATATTAACAAAGATTCTCAGTTTGTTTCTAAAAGTTCTTGAAGCCCTGGCTGTGACAAACTCTGAAGACTTACCATGAAATTATAAGAGAGCAAAACAGTAACATCTTATATTTTTCAATTTTTGAGTTAATAGTGCAACTTTTTTACATTTCATTAAATAAAATATAATCTATAATAGATTTTCTAAGAATATAAGCACAAAAATCATAAGGTTTAGCAAAAGACAAGTACATTTTGGTTTTGATGTTTACATCTCTTAGTCTCCTTTCAACTCCTTTTTCTTTAGTAAGATGAGAACCATTGAGGCCAAAAGGACTAATAGAGATGACACAACTGAACTGATACTGAGATATTCCTTGCTTCCTGGCCATCCATCTTTTAGTCGTAAGCTACCTCCGGACCTATCTAACATTTAAGACTAATTTTCAACAAAAATTGGTAAGTTAAGCAAAATTCCAAATGTTAAACTGAATGGAGCTTCTAGTCAATTTTTTTATCTAAAATAATTAGAATATTCAAGATGTATCAATAAAATCCATAAAACTGCTTGTGTTTCTCTACAGTAGTTGAAGTTGACCTTGAAGATACTATATTTTTGCCTTGAATTCTCATAGTATGCTAATAAACCAGTCCCTAGATTTACGAATGAGTTATGTTCCTAGGAAACTGTTCATAAATCAAAACTTACAAATAGAGCCATTTTCTCCCACACACTTCCATTATATAACGTGAGATATGTTCCTGTAACTGAAAATTATGTTCCAGTGTTATTGTAAAATATATATTTTCCAACTTTTCAGTTACCATTGTTGTCATCATAGCCAGGGCAGAAGATGCTTCTGTTACCAGGGATCATCGGCTTGAAAAATTATGTCATTCTCGATTCATAAGCTTGAGACACTTTTTCTTAATACAATTGTTTGTAGCAACTGCATTTGGAATGGCATGTTCAAATTTTGTTAAAATTTTAAGTTTCTTTCATGATTAGGATGAATGTCAAAAATTTTGAGGATACCATTTTCAGTCATGGAAAGCGTCAGCCACGGGTGAGATGCAACTGTTTTGTGGTGTTGTCCTCTGCTCCCTCCCCCTCTACTGCTCACTGTTGTTCTATTGCCAATACAGTATGCTTTGTCTCTAAGATAATAACTTTTCTAGCTGTTTGGGGCTTGTCGGAACAATTAATTGAACTTATACTATGCTTCCCTAGCATTTTGTAATGTTCTAATCACTAGAGCTTAAGAAATTAAAATCACCCTGACAGTCAGAGTGTGATTTTAGTTGAAATAAGTATTCAGACAACCCGCCAAAAAGAGCATTTAGCTTTTAACTTCAAATTTTCCTTTCGTAAATCAATACTGATACCTCTCGATTTACGTGGGGGATACATTCCTGAAGAGGGGGAACAAAACAAAAATAAAGCCAAAGGCAACAAAAATTAAACAAAAAACCCCACTGAAGTGCCAGTCCTATGGAAAGTTCAGATTCGTGAGCCAAAAGAATGGGATAAGTGTCTTGATACCTCTCTCTTGATAGAGTTCAAGTCATAGGCAGGTGGAAATACAGAAGCAGGGAGAAAGTTCCCGTTTACCAGAGAAAGGGATGAAAGACTGAGAATACTGGTTAACTCTTGCATTAGAGAGGTGGACAGAACACGGGTGAAAGGAAGAGGCAAGTCTTGTGCAGCAAGGCCAGGGAAGACATGGATGGATGAGGCTCTTTTATAGTTAGCAGTTGGGGAGGCGAGTAAAATTGGCGGAGACGGTTTCATAAAAGCTGTTTAGCTAAAGAGATGTGAAGTTTCCAGTTAAGAAGAGGGGATAATCATTTGGAAGGTTGTGTCAAGTTGATAGGTGGAGGAATTGAGTTTTTGAGGCATTGAACAACACTAAGTTTGCTTTGCCCCAATCAGAAATTTTAGAGAGATCAGAAGTTAGGCGTTCTGAGGCTTCCCTACGTGAGCTGTGTACTTCCTGAAGGGTTGATCATCTATGGAAAGATGTAGAAAAGTGCAAGGTGGTATCATCAGCATAGGAGTGGATAGGGCAAGAAGTTTGGTTTAGAAGATCATTGATGAATAATAGGAAGAAAGTGGATGATAGGACAGACCCTTGAGGAACACCACTGTTGATAGATTTAGGGGAAGAACAGTGACCATCTACCACAACAGCTATAGAACGATCTCAGAAAGGAAACTTGAGATCAAGTTGCAGAGAGAAGGATAGAAGCCATAGGAACGTAGTTTGGAAATTAAAGCTTTGTGCCAGACTCCATCAAAAGCTTTTGATGTCTAGGGCTACAGCAAAAGTTACACCAAAATCCCTAAAAGAGGATGACCAAGACTCAGTAAGGAAAGGCAGAAGATCACCAGCAAAACAGCCCTGATGGACACCATACTGGCAGTCAGATAGAAGGTTGTGAAGTGATAGATTTAACCCGTCTAGTACCGCCCTGAAGGACCTAGAACGCACCCCCCAATACCGGCAATTTCACTTTTTTTTTTTTTTTTTTTTTTTTTGCTTAATATTAATCCTCATGCCCCAAATAGACGGGAAATGTATGTCATTCAACTTACTGCTCTCTCTGGCAACCTCCAGAGCCCTGCTACAACACCCGTACGCCACCACCACTCAAGGTCGCTATTCAGTTGCCAACTACGCATGTTTTCACTTCTGACTGTGATAGGCCCAATTCACATGTTTTAGTGAATAAACATAGTTTTTGTACTTGTGTGTGTGTGTGTGTGTGTATCCCAGTGAACAACGAGATGCGCATCAGACCGAAAATAACAGCATTGTTATCAAAATTTCTACCAGTGACGCGGAATGCGCGTCGCCGGTATTTTAGAAACATATAGATACCGACGCACAAACCGCGTCACCGGTACTGGACGGGTTAAGAATCTTCTGTTGGGAATAGATTAAAAACTTTAGATAAGCAGATTAAAGCAATAGGATGGTAGTTTGAAGGGTTAGAACGGTCACCCTTTTTAGGAACATGCTGAATGTAGGAAAACTTCTAGCAAGAAGGAAAGGTAGATGTAGATGGACAGAGTTGAAAGAGTTTGACTAAGCAAGGTGCAAGTATGGAGGCACAGTTTCGGAGAACAATAGGAGGGACCCCATCAGGTGAATAAGCTTTCCGAGGGTTTAGGCCAGTGAGGGCATGGAAAACATCATTACGAATTATTTTAATAGGTAGCATGAAGTAGTCAGAGGTGGGAGGAGAGGAAGGAACAAGCCCAGAACCATCCAAGGTAGAGTTTTTAGCAAAGGTTTGAGCAAAGAGTTCAGCTTTAGAGATGGATGAGATGGCATTGGTGCCATCTGGTTAAACTAAAGGAGGGAAAGATAAAGAAGTAAAGTTGTTGGAGATGTTTTGGGCTAGAAGTCTCAAGGGGAGTTAGATCTGGAAAGATTTTCTACCACATTATCAAATGACAACCGATCTC
Source organism: Callinectes sapidus (assembly GCA_020233015.1). Lineage (NCBI taxonomy): Eukaryota > Metazoa > Arthropoda > Malacostraca > Decapoda > Portunidae > Callinectes > Callinectes sapidus. The sequence continues at coordinate 16,965,635 of CM035181.1, forward strand.
TCCCTTCGTGAGTCCTTAGGCCTTAGGGGAAGTCTCGTCCTTCCGTGGTATTAATAAGCCTTTTGCCTATGAATCTCTTGGGGGTGACCTCTCGTTTAGCAGTTGGTAATCGTGGAAATCACATAGACATTTAAAACAAGGACAAAAACTTTTTCATCATATTTTCATATTGATAAGTATTCATTGCTTAAAATAAAGATCAATGATGTGTGAAATAGTGATATACAGTAGGTTTAACAGAAAATGCTATGGTATTGCTTCAGTTTGTAGCCTGTGACCTGTAGTCGCGTGAAAATCAACCCCACTGCCCGGACCCCAGTATAGTGGCTTACTTTTGTTTCAGGCTCCCTAGAAGATGGACATTCAACACTGCTCATGTAGATATCTGCCCATAAATAGGGTCGTTCGCGACCTATTGTTAGAATTGGTTGCTGCCTAACCGATTCATAATTTGGTGTGGTTTACATAGAAAGAAAAGAAATTTATTCCTATCCCTCATTTCTGAAAACTACGCATATTATTTCATATCTTGATGCATTTCGTAAAACTATATCTAAGATATTATTAAAAAGTATTGTACAAAAGAATGTCAATGCTTAGCTGGGTAGTATTTAACGTAATAAGAAGTGAAGAGCACGTGATGCGAAGTGAAGATTATTGTTGAGACAGGTGGTAAATAATACAGGAACAGTGCAGTCTTTTAAAAGAAGGAAAACACATAAGAAATGTGATTTCTAGAAAGGCCTGGAGTCTTATATGGTATCCACATATTTCTGTCCTTCTGTACACCCTCCAATATATTGGGATGGTAAAACGTATAAACTAAGGGAAAGGAGTTGACGAAGAGGCGGGGGTGGCCACCTCTTCCATTAAGCCTCTTCCACATTGCCACCTAGCTCCTCTCACACTCATCGAAGGCGGCAAATTTGACCTAATATACATGGAGATCAATTTCGGGATGAAGAGAGAAGAGAGCATTTGATAATGCAGCTGTTTGACACTTTCTATGGATGAAGGAGTTTTTGGCTAGTTGAAGAACAGACATCATGATTCCAGGCAGAAATATAAAGTGCATGAGACTCAGGTGATGGAAGGCTCAAGTACCTTTTGTGGGCCACCTCTCTATCATGGATAGCACGAGAGCAAGCTGTGTTAAACCAGGAAGGTTTAGGTTGAGACAAAGAATGAGGAATGTACGCCTCCATGCCAGACACTATCACCTCTGTTATGCGCTCAGCACACAGAGACGGGTCCCTGTCACGGAAGCAGTAATCATTCCAGGGAAAATCAGCATAATACCGCCTCAGGTCTCCCCAGCTAGCAGAGGCAAAACGCCAAAGGCACGGCACTTCCACTTTGGAGGATCCTGAGGAGGGATTGGAGAGATAGGACAAGATAGATACAAGATTGTGATCGGAGGAACTCAACGGAGAAGAATGGGTGACAACATAAGCAGAAGGATTAGAGGTTAGGAAAAGGTCAAGAATGTTGAACGTATCTCCAAGACGGTCAGGAATACAAGTAAGGTGTTGCACGAGTTGCTCTAGGTCATGTAGGATAGCAAAGTTATAGGCAAGTTCACCAGGATGGTCAGTGAAAGGAGAGGAAAGCCAAAGCTGGTGGTGAACATTGAAGTCTCCAAGAATGGAGATCTCTGCAAAAGGGAAGAGAGTCAGAATGTTCTCCACTTTAGAAGTTAGGTACTCAAAGAATTTTCAATTGTCAGAGGAGTTAGGTGAGAGATATACAGCACAGAAAAATTTAGTTAGAGAGTGACTCTGAAGTGGAGGCCAGATGGTGGAAAACTCAGAAGATTCAAGAGCGTGGGCATGAGAGCAAGTTAAGTCGTTGCAAACATAGATGCAACATCCAGTTTTGGAACGAAAATGAGGATAGAGATAGTAGAAGGGAACAGAAAAGGGGTTACTGTCAGTTGCCTCAGACACCTGTGTTTCAGTGAGGAAAAGAAGATGAGGTTTAGTGGAGGAGAGGTGGTGTTCTACAGATTGAAAATTAGATCAAAGACCGCAAATATTGCAGAAATTTATGGGGAAAAATGTGAGGGGGGTGTCAAGACACTTAGGGTCAATACCAGAAGAGCAGTATGACCTGGGGACATTTATGGTCCCCTCTCCAGAAGGGGACTCCAAGGCTGGTGTAGGAGTCGCCGTATTTAATTAAAATTTTGAGTGAAGGATGTGTGTGTAACTAGGTGCATGTACTTTAGTGTGGAGGAAGAGATTGTCTTTAGAGGGTAGGCTGTGACTACCCCCTTGTGGTATGAGACACAAAGGGAAATGTTCAGTGAGGTCACAACTGGTTTTGATGATAAGCTCACAGCACCCCCTGATCCAGTGCTTTAGACCTCCCTGGGAGTAACTATCATTTTGGCAGGTGTCTACTGCCTCCTCCTATATATGTATATGTATATGTATATATATATATATATATATATATATATATATATATATATATATATATATATATATATATATCCTGTACACACATGTCACTGTGTAACTGTTGTTTGGGTTACATAAAGAAACTCACATGAGAAATCTGTTGGCCACTTAATGAAATATCGCATACAAGTGAAAAGAAAACGTACTTAAACTATATATTTTGGGGGGTATTTTGTACCCCGCGTAAATTCAAAAACACATAAAACAAACAAGTGTAAAACAAGAGGTACCTGTAATTACAACCTGTATCTATGAAATCTTGCAAATAAAGCATTCATAATATCAAAGGACTGGTGTACAATAAGATACTTCTTTCTAATAACCTCTTTGGTATTACATACCTCTTCCTCTTCCTCCTCCTCTTGCCTGAGGACAGCAGTGGGGGTATTTGCACGCTCTGAATAATTGGAACGTGGCCCACCATCAGACATGCCACCAGGGGTGTTGGCTGGCGGGTGGGAGCCATCATAGCCAGGGTTCTCAGCACCAGTGGGCATCTGAAAAGTAGCAGAAAAAAAACTATTATCATTTTCATATATAAAATTACATCCAACACAAAAGAAATCATTACATTTACTTACCTACATTATGCTCCCAATACCAAAACGAACACTTCAATACATTTTTAAAATTTAGGCATGCAACACATAGCCTTCATAATTTCTTGATGATATATATCAAACTTTACCACCTTGAAATAGTGTTCTTACAATATAGGTTTGTATTAACAAGATGTGTGTGTGTGTGTGTGTGTGTGTGTGTGTGTGTGTGTGTGTGTGTGTGTGTGTGCATAGGAGGATGTATGTAAACATAACAACATCTGGATCTTTCCTATCAGAAATCCTATTTAGCACACTACCATCACTACAAATCTACATCCACATTATAATAAATAACAATTAACTTCAATCATAGAATGCACAACGGTAGACATATGAACATAAGACAGTGATGGACACATTCAATACTGCCTCAGAGGTGATCAATAGGTGCCTGATGCAAAGCCATACCTCCAGGTAGTTGGGAGTCTCCATCTCTGTGTGCATGGGGCTCTGGAAGGGCGTGGTGTGGGCTGGGGTCTGTTTGCACCATTGTAAAAATTCAATGGACAAATAAAAAAGAAAGAAAACAAAAATAAAACTTTGTAGTTTAATCATACCTGATGAAATGGCATATGTAGTGATCTCAAACTGTATTGGGGAATTTTTGCTTGGTCAGCTCATTAATCTTGTATGTTTATACCATTAAAACTGAGTGATTTGCCAGGTAAAATTTATTAGTATTAGCCAATAGTGGTAAAACCTTATATCTACTTTCAGATGTGGTAATTGGTCAGTCTTTCTAACTCACAGGTAATCAAAGAAGAGCAAATGAAACAAACGGTGTGCCAATTAATTATCTCTCATTATTGAAGGTGACTTCATTGAGTTTTTTATTCGCCCTTCCTAGTTTCTCTATGGTGAGTGCACTACTGTTAACTGATCATTATTTTAAGAATTGTTGCTGAACTAGAATATGGTATCAGAATCAATTCACCCATACATTTGGAGATTACTACACTTCCCTCCGGACTGCTGTTGGTTTAGCAGAATACAGGTGACAAATCAACCAATACCTGAGCAGCAAGAATGTCTTGCAGAAATCTCTTGGAAGGTCTCTCCAAGGAAGTATCTTTGGGATCATTCTTCTCTCATACCTTATCACTAATTATAATATTATATATATATATATATATATATATATATATATATATATATATATATATATATATATATATACACACACACACACACACACACACACATTGTTGTCTTGGTAAAAGAATGTTGTACATTAATATTAACTGCTGATATTAATAAAAAAAAAAGTAACTAAAGCAAAAGAACAATTATTTCAGTCTATTTATGCAGCTTTGTTCCTTTTAGTCTAGCATCAACCTTCCTCCATTTAAAACATATCAACACTACAAAATGATTCTTTTTGGGGGGGCATATGCACGCTCCTATTACTTGACTTTCAACCTTGCCTCTACTTAAAACAATGCCACATATAGACATTACCATCTTGTAAGAAATACGTAAAATTCTTTCATCACTGTCAACATGTAACCTGTTCACACAAGGGGATATTAATGTTCCACATAAGTTATGTCAGCAATAATTATTTGTGAATTATAAGTTATTCTAGATCCATTGTATAAGAAAGATGGCATTGACACACTACCTGCTGACACTCTCCAGAACTTAGTAAGGATAAAATGTGACAATAATTATAAGAAGTGATCACTATTTGTGTAAACTATAATTATTGTCATGCGTGTTCATATTCCCAGCAGTAAATTGCAAAAGTCAATCAAACTGAGATAGAGGTTGAATACAACATGAAACTCAACCAGCATGCTTTACCAACAATAAATAACACCACACTGACCTGATGTGCCTCAATATTGTCAGGGAGTTGGTGTGCAGGACTAGTGAAGCCACCAGCATGACCAGGAGTGTGGCTTAGTGCACTTTCTCCAGCCTGACCAGGCTCAGTTCCTTGCCCGAGAGTAGTATCACGTTGCTGTTAAAGACAAAACATAATCAATACAACACTAACAAAGAACAATTTCAACAGGTCAAGAACACCGAAACAGACCTGATTTTTACACATATGTATGTGTATATATATATATATATATATATATACTAATATATATATATATATATATAGATATATATATATATATATATATATATATATATATATATATATATATATATATATATATATATATATATATATATATATATATAAATCTATTAGAAGATTTCACAAGTTCCACCTATTTTCTCAATCTACAGTACAACACAGACATTCCTCCAACTCAAAGTTGCATTTTGGACCTCAAGTTTATAAAAAATACATTTGTGTAAAATTGACACCAAATACTATTTTGCCAACATCCCTCCCAACACATCTGGGATACATAGTATCTATTGCATGTGATCTGTCATTAACTTGAAACATTCTAAGGTGCCTATTTTACACTATTACAGATAACTTTGTAAATAAAATAATTAAGAATAATAAACATAATACATAAAATAAACAAATAAATTAATCACAGATGCTGAGCTAAATATCCAAGATTATAGGAAGAATAAAAAACAAATTAATATATGCAATAAGTAGGTACCTCTTCCAGGGTGATGACTTCTGGTTGTGGCAGTGGTACAGCAGGCGTTGGATGCTCTTCAGTGACTGCTGGTGCTACTGGTGTTTGGGGAGCCTGAGGTGATGTTAACCCTGCATTTACATCTCGACTTCTTGTCTGCATCACCTGGAGAACCTGAAATCATAAAACATTCAGACAATTAGGAATATATATATATTACGAGCAACATGACTTTTTAATACTGAACAGAGACATAACCCAGATACATAGATTTTGATATCTCAAGCTCACCTCATCATCCTCTGGATCTGGCTCAGGGTGCTTTCTCTTGTTTTGTTTGCCTCTGGTTCTGGGCCCAGTGGTGGCCTCATGGTCATCACCTTCCCGTACCTGATTTATAAATCATGTTGAGCAATAGTGTCATTGTAACTTACGACAATATTCAATGAATTCCAGGATCCTGACATCCCACACCATACTGGTGTTAAACCAGATTTGAAAGGCTTAGGTTGAGAAAAAGTGAGGAATGTATGCCCCCATGACCAGACTCTACTATCTAACCTAATCTAAAAAATGTGGTGTGGGACATTGGGATCCCACAGTTCATTTAAGAACACGGCTGTTACTTATGAAAATTTACATCAAAGTTTGCTTCACCTATAATATACAGCAGAATGCAAACCAGCAGAAAACTTGTGCAACAGGAAGTTATTTGATTGTCAAAAATAAACTTTTGAGCTATTGCATTTTAGAGAGAGAGAGAGAGAGAAAGAAAAACTTACTACTTCCAAGCTAATACTCTCAAGTTCTCTGTCTCCAGCCATTCCAAAGTCTTCATTAGCTGCTGGTTCTGAAGTGAGGTGGCGTTGGTATATGCGGGCCAGCACTCTGGCATGGATGGGACGTCCTGGAAGAGCAAAGAGCTTCTCCACTCCTCCTGTCTCCTTCCAGTGCATGAGGCGCTTGGTAGGGGGAGCCAAATCTAATGTTGTGACAATATCGGTTGTGTCAGATAACTGAGCTTTCATTTCCTCTCCTGATATGTTTTTCACTTCATCAACAATCAACTTCCTCTTCCTTTTAGTTCTAGGCCATCCAGATTTTATAGCTGAAGCATCCACAGGAGCAAGAGCAAAACTTTCCTCTTCATTTTGTAAGAGAGTTGTCTGTTCATGGCCTGCCAAAGTCTCATCTCCTGTTGTGGCTGGAGCTGCTTCTGCATTACTTTCAGGAACTGTGTCAAGCTGATCACTGGGATCCTGGGCTTCAGGTTTAGGGGATGAGGGCCGTGATCCATCTGCAGAACTGAGAGGCCCAACAGATGGCGGACCTCCAAACCTATCTAGATCACCAACATCATCATCTGAGTCATCATGGCGCTCCTCCTTAGGTTCATCCAAACTTGGTCCATCATCAATGGGAGTATCATCAAACAGACCACCTTCAAAGAGACCCCCAGCTATTATGTCCTGCCCCAGATTACCTCCAAACCCATCATCACGGATAGGAGCCTCATAATCTAAAGCTGACGTGTCAGTGCGGGCTCCTGATAGACGGGAATCTTGCTCCTTAGAGGTACCAGGTTCTTTCTCCTTGTTGAGTGGTGTACTATCACCAAATATGAGGCTGGGATGGTCCAGGTTATGTTCTATGGCTGAGGTATCTCTCATAATATCTGGTGGTTCCTCAAAGCCCATGTCACCAAAGCCATCATCGCCCGGCACCAGAGAAATGTTCCCATAGTCTTCACGCATAGTGATTTCCTCTGCCCGAGATTGGTTCAAGGTAAACTGAACCTGAATGTCATCGTCATTCAGTTCTGGCATTGCTGTGTCAAAATCATGGAACACCTCAGGCAGGGTAATGGCACTAACTGCTGCCTCTCGGATGTCTTCAGGCAGATCCACCATGCCCGGTCTGAATGCCATCTTGATCTTGACGAAAGCTTCATTGCAATCAGCCAGCAGATACTTAGCCTTGCGTGAGTAGATGCGTACCACACCCAGTAACAGATGACCTGAGGTTCTGAGGGCCATCTTTACCTGTAATTTGAGAATAAGATGAGTGAAAGAAACAACTTTTTAAGTAAAGATGCATTTATCTACCAAGATGTTGCATCCTAGGCATATCACACCTGTGGAGAGAATTCAAAAGAGTTTTTGACCTCTAACACTTATTGTCATATCATGTTGAGCTCTGCCTACACATATCACCTCCATGGTCATTCTACCCACTAAATAAAGCAAGTGAAGGCAATCCATGTCAAATATGGAAAACAGGTACCAGCACAACCATTCTTCTGATAATAGCCATTACTTTTTTATACTCAAAAGTCTAAGCAGCAATCACACTCGCAACTGTTAACACTATCAAGGCATGTTTTCTGTATAAGTCTGGCAGGTGAAGTGAGGTGTGTTGGTCAGGTCACACTTCCCAGCTCATATGCCACATTTAAGATGGGGGCAGGGAAACCTTAATACATAAAACATGCCTGATTTTTACTTCAACACTGATATGAAACAAACGTTAGAATTTGGTAATGAACTAATCTATAAAGAAACAGAAAGACAGACAGAGAGATGAAACGGGTTTGGAGAATAAGGGATACACTGTGTCACTGGCATGTTCAGTTGGCCTTCACACTCATCAGATAAACTGAACATGTGGCCAGTTTACTGAGGAAAGTTCAGCTGGCATAAAGGAGTTGGTAAACCCAGAATTTGATGTATCAAGGGTTTACTGTATAGATAAAACCCTCAAAACATTTCATATATTAAAGCAGTGGTACTCACCTTGGGCTGAAGGATACCATCCACTGACTTCTCAATATTGGTTTCAAACACATGAGCCTTGGTAAGCTTTTTATCCCAATGAGCTGCCAGCCAAATTCGGGCCAGAGGGCCCTTTTTGGCAAGTACAAAATGTGCATAGAACATGGTTCCACCTGAGAAAAAAATCAACATCATTAAGATTTACACAGGTTTTAGCAAAAAAGAACTGATGTTCTGAGAAATACAGCAAAGGATCTAAGTGTTAACCATTCAAAACAAGAAATATAAATGTGTGTGTGTGTTTATATATATATATATATATATATATATATATATATATATATATATATATATATATATATATATATATATATACCTCTCAATTTATGCGGGGGATGCGTTCCTGTAGAGAGGGCACAAAACGAAAATGACATAAATCAAATTATATATATATCAACCATTTACAGACACACACACACACACACACACATACTTTTAAATATATTCAAATAGGAATGTACACAATTTATTAGCTCCTTGACAGGATGAGCTCCTTTCGTCACAAATGAATGTTTACTGACAGAGTGGTGAGTCATGTTTATAACGGTGCGGCAATTATGAGGCTTCTACTCGTAAATCAAAGGGTGATCTTATACAAAGGGGATAAAACAAATCATAAGCCTGTGGTAAACATTAAGTCCTACTGTAACACACACACATACACACACACACACGAATGTGTTTAAGTGTATATACAGTATATATATATATATATATATATATATATATATATATATATATTAAGGTTATTTTGCAAAATCGGTCATTTTGCAAAGTTTCCAGTCATTTTCCAAATATGGTCAGCCCTCATTTCTTCGGACTAATACAGACTGGGCCATGTTCGGAGAGTGAAAAGTCCGGACATTGAAAATTGAGTACAATACAATTCTGTACTGTACAGTAAACAGCCTATATTATCTCGCACACATACTCATAGGCTACAATATGGTACAATATGCATATACAGTATACATGAGAGTAAAATATGGTTGTACTTGCAATAGGGTACAGTATAATATTAACCCAAATACTGCTGTACGCCTTCTGGGTGGCTTAGCGTAAACTGGTGTATGCCTTCTGGAAGCACACTTTTTAAACTTTAATATCTATGAGAGGAGCACAATGTCAACTATATCAAATAAAAATATAATAGTTCCGTTGTTTCCCTTTGTAAGTATGATATAAATAACCAAATTCATATTAGGAGGATAAAAATTACAATAAGAAAGGTTATTAAAACACAAATAAAATAATTTCAAAGAAATACGAATCAAAGAAACTTTATGGTGCCTGTTAAAAAACGGCACTTCCAGAAGGCGTACAGCAGTTTTCGGGTTAATATTATACTGCACCCTATTGCAGGTATAACTATATTTTACTCTCTCATATATACTGTATATGCATATTGTACCATACTGTAGCCTATAAGTATGTGTGCGAGACAATATAGGCCATTTACTGTACAGTACAGAACTGTATTGTACTCAATTTTCAATGTCCGGACTTTTTCACTCTCCAGACAAGGCCCAGTCTGTATTAGTCCGAAGAAACAAAGGCTGACTGTACTTGTATAATCTGTGTGTGTATTTAAATATATATGTGTGAAATTTAGTGGCTTCAAGACAGGGTGGTGTTTACAGATGTTTACTGTATCAGCGACTTGGTATCTTGTTTAAATCAGCACACCACCTGCGCAATAATAATGGTCAGTTGCTGATTAGGCTAACAGAAACTTTGGCGTCCATTAATACCTTATGTTAAGCTAACCAATCATAGCCTTCACAGCTAATTTAATTATAAAATCAATACTAAGTGACAAGGTAGTAATGAGAATTACCAACCAAGCCTATCATATTATGGCTCCAAAGTGTCAAGTGAAGTTTCTGCAATACACCTCATCACATATAGGAAATAATGAATATTACTGTTATTTGGAGCTCAGTTTTACCTGGAATTGTGCACATTAAGGTCAATGAACTTTGCCATGATAATAACGTAATTGAGTGAGGGCACCAATACACACACACACACACACACACACACACACACACACACACACACACACACACACACACACATATATTGTACACATGTGTGATTGTGTAACTGTTGTTGTTTGGGTTGCATAAAGGATCCCACGTGTGACATCTGTTGGCCACTCAACAAAATATCGGATAGAAGTGAAAAGAAACTGGTATTTTTTTTTAACTTTTATACCAGTCTAAAGTTAGCTTTTCATACCCTTCCATCTTTTAAAGCTTTCCATATTGAATATTTTGAACACCACGTATAACCCCCACAAATTATTTAAAATGGCACTAGCTATTTTTGAAAATTTACCAAATTTGCGTGACGCGACTAGCCACCCGGTAATACTGCCACATGTGCTGTCTTTTGGGTAACTAAGCGTGTCAATATTCTGCGCAGGCACCAAAATTAGCCACGGTTCTTGGTTCTTTGGTTTGTCATGGGCCAATACAAAAATGCATAATTAATTCTGCCAATGACAGCCTCTTGAAGGCTTCGTTTGAAATAGTAAAATCAGTCGTGCAAGATGTCTGGAATGTGAGTCGTACGTCGTGCATTACACGCCCATTTCCAATAAGGTAACGACTTTTGGCTATTACATAGAGTCCTCAAGGTTCAGTTAGAGCACTCCATCCAGGGCTAGATTTGACCCCCACCAGGTTACATTTCATTCCTGTAATGTTTTAGCTTAGAGCGCTGCTGGCCACAGACAGTAATATCATCATAAAGGTGAGGTTATTTACCTCATTTTGAATAGTTGTATGGCATGATGAACTACTTTAGTTTGCAGATTATGGAAATAAATTATAAAACAGAAAAGATAAAAAAAACAAGTGTTAAGTTGTTGTTAAGTGTCTATTAATTTCATTATGTTTATTAAGTAAGTTTAATTCTCGTCAGCTGATTTCACTCCTCCCCTCCTCCGCCACCATCTTACACCTCTGCCTTGCGAGTTAACCTACGTACTATCACTTCATATTTACATTATTTGTTTATTTATTTACATTATCTGTATTTATAATGTATATTTTAATAATAAATACCATTTATCACTGTTTTTCTTATTAATGTTAACTTTCTGTCAGTGTACATTGGCATTACTCAACTTCTTCATACGAGCTATTTCATGATACAAGCTAAGCTGTGGAACGAAATAAACTCGTATGCAGAGGTATGACTGTAATTTACCTTTCTTTTAACTTATATGCGATATTTCATTGAATGGCCAACAGATGTCTCACATGAGCTCCTTTACGCCACCCAAACAACAGCTACAGTCACATGTGTACAATATATATATATATATATATATATATATATATATATATATATATATATATATATATATATATATATATATATATGCACAGACAGAGATGAGTCTCTGACAAGGAAACAGTTATTATTTCAGGGAAGATCAGTATAATACTTTCTCAGATCCCCCAATTAGCAGAAGCAAAATGCCAGAGGCATCTCCACTTTGGGGATCCTGAAGAGGGATTAGAGAAATAGGACAAGATACAGATATGAGATTGTGATCAGAGGAGCCCAATGGAGAAGACAGGGTAACAGCATAAGCAGAAGGATACGAGGTAAGGAAAAGGTCAAGAATATTAGGCATATCTCCAAGACAGTCAATACGATAGTCAGGAATACAAGTAGAGTGTTGCACCAGTTCCTCTAGATCATGGAGGATAACAAAGTTGAAGGCTTGTTCACCAGGATGGTCAGTGAAGGGAGAGGAAAGCCAAAGCAGCTGAACACTTAAGTCTCCCTGGGTGGAGATCTCCACAAAGGGATAGAGACAGAATGTGCTCTGCTTTAGAAGTTAAATGGTCAAAGAATTTACTAAAGTAAATCAAAGTAAGGGAGAGTATACAACACAGATAAATTTAGTAAGAGGGTCACTTGTTAAGTTGAAGCCAGAAGATTCAAACATGAGAGCAAGTTACAAAATGTCCCTCCTTAGACAAATATGGCCATTTGTCTCCTTACACATTTTTGAGCTAAAGATAAATTTGGTCTATTTAGGTAGGTATTCTTGATCAACTAAACTAAAACAAACTTAATCTAACCAAAATCTAAACCTAATCTAACTCTGTTTTTTGGGTGTAATGTATTGATTTTCCTGGACAACTGGGCAATACTATACCTAACAAACATGGTACCCTGTTATGAATCTGGGGCTTCAGTTGGAGCGAGTAAATATCAATAGAAGTTAACTTCATTATCCAACACCTTAACTGAACCTGACCTTAAGCAACCTAACTAACCAGACCTGACCCATAATGCCATCATCTTCACATACTAACACTGATCCTGGCTCTGACACAAGCTTTAGTAAACTAATAGCTCATTACCAGGATTTCTTATTTAGTTCAACGAAGATTCAACAACTCTAATGAGGAAAAACAATCAAGATGACTCAAAAACACAAACAGTAGAATTAGAAAATAATTCCCTGAGAAAACAACGGTAAGGACCTGAAGGTAACACTCGCATAACTAACTAATCCCTTTAGGAGAAATGTGTATGGAGAACAGTACACCCCCATTCTATACCTCAGTAAATTAATGACGACACACCACCTACCCTTGTGTTCTCGAGTGAAGGACGTGAATCTAATACTAAAAAGGGTTAACAATGTACAAGAGGAAGATACAATCAACACTACAGATTTGACTCATGCTACAGATGAACCGATAAGGGTGGAGAAAGTTGTCAGTCTGGTATTAGGTAACAAAAAAGGCATCAATGGTTATATTTAAATGCCTAGGATATTCCTGCCTCACCTCTGGGAAACCATTATGAAAAATTCCCTAATCAAACAAAAATCCCTTCTTTGGGGGGAAAATCCCTAGATTCGAGTTCTTTCCACATACAGCCATAGATGCATTCTAAATAAACCAAACCTATGCTAACATCTAGCCGACTCTGACCTATTGAAAACCCACTAATGCACTTAACCATGTTTTGTTTTTTTCTTTCTTTTCATAGTTTGCTGACTGCAGGAGAGAGGCCTAAGGTAAAACTTTAAATGATTATAAATAATAAATAATAAATTTCCCAAGGAAAAGTATAGAAACGTCTTAGAATAATTAATACTTCCCACTAGTTTACTCCTTATTCCTTACCCCACCAATACCGATGACACACGCGCGCGGCCAATACCTATCTTGTGTTTTCGAGGGAAAGGTGTGAATCAACACCCAAAAAAGGTCACTATTTTCAACAATGTACAAGTGGAAGGGATACCTTCACCCTTGCAAACCTGACTCGTTATAGGTGAACTCATGTCAAAACATCCCCTTACCCTTGCATTCTGATGTGTAGGGAATTAGTCTAACAGTCGTAGGAGAATGACAATACAACTATTCCCAGTATACGACGCGTGGAAGAGTTAACATGGTGACGTGACCTATACCCAGTTACCCAATGACAACACACCACCTACCCTTTGTGTTCTGTTGTGCAGAACGTGTAGGTGTGCGCTCCTGATTGTGCCGAACTCAGGTGCTGACGTCCAGGAAGCTGACACTGGCAATCAAGGGCTGTCTGAGGCCCCACGAGTTGATATAATGTGATTGTTTACATCTGTGCCTTGCCTGCCTGCATCCCGACGCTCCTCCAAGATGGCGCGCAATACATTTTTGGCGCCGCGTTTGAACCTCAGTGGCGTCAGTCCCTTGAGATGACAAAAGAGCATCACCAATTCTTGTTTTTTCACTTATGATCCCATTTTGCGTACAACATTTGTAGGATCAAGTGGAGTATTTTGGTTCGTGGTCATAGTTATGGTGTTTATGATAATTTCCAGCGGTAGGTTTAAATCTATGGGGAGATTATGTTATTGTAAAGGGCCGTGGCTTGTACGCCTGTACGCCTTTCTCCCTCGCGTCAAATATAACTCCTATATAATTCGTTGCTACTTATATATACCTACTTCTGCAATCTACTATATTTTGAAGATAGTAGGATATGCAAATGCAAAGGAGTAACAGGACAGGAAAGATACTCAAAAGCTAAGGAACCGAGAAAATAGGCAGGGAGATGAAGAAGTTTGTAAAGAATATGGGTGAGAATTAAGGGGTTGAGAGAAACGAAATGTCACTTTGAAAGCATAAAGATACATAAAAAAAAATAGCATACGTGTTAAACAACTGTTGGGAGAGGAAGAGTAACTAAAGAGATAGACATAATACTTCTGAAGGTAGAAGTTTAAATATACGAATGAGAAATAAACATAATTCCTTCAGTACGAGGACACACATTTACCACGAGTTTTGAGTGTGATTACACTCTTTTACATTAAGAAGGGTCAGAAGATTAATGGCCAGAGTTTTTTTTTTTTTATGTAGAAGGGAAGCGGCCAAGGGAAAGAAAAAAGAAAAAAGAATAATAAATAAGCCCACTGAAATGCCGGTCCCTGGGAAATTTCGGATTCAATAGTCGAAAGGATGGGATAAGTGTCTTGATACCAATAAAGAAACACAATCTTCCTATATATGTATATTGGAGTAACGAACAGAGTGGCGTGCTGTGGCGTGACGTCTTGGCGATGGTGAACGGACTCGGTTTACTGTAGCGTGGCACTGTAGCAAGGTCGAACAGACGTGGCTGGTGCTCAGGCTGAACTGCCCTCGCTTCTCTCCTCATCGCAATCCTCACCTTGGTTTGTCCACATCCCTGCTTCACCGAATCCTCGAAACCCGGGTTGACTGTACACCAATCCAAAAATGCTTCGATACACCAACCCGACACTTCGATACACCAAGGACCAACAAACAGTTACAATAGAACATGTCTTGATACCTCCCTCTTGAAAGAGTTCAAGTCAAGAGGTGAAAGACTGAGAATACTGGTTAACTCTTGCATTAGAGAGGTGGACAGAATAGGGGTGAGAGGAAGAGGCAAGTCTTGTGCAGCGAGGCCGCGGGAGCAGGGGGGCATGCAGTTAGCAAGATCATAAGAGCAGTTAGCATGAAAATAGCGGTAAAAGAGAGCAAGAGAGGCAACATTGCGGCGATGAGAGAGAAGCTGAAGACAGTCAGTCAGAGGAGATGAGTTGATAAGACGAAAAGCTTTTGATTCCACCCTGTTTAATAGAGTTGCATGAGTGGAGCCTCCCCAAACATGCGAAGCATACTCTATACATGGACCGATAAGGCCCCTGTATAGAGTTAGCAGTTTGGGAGGTGGGAAAAACTGGCGGAAACGGCTCAGAACACCTAACTTCATAGAAGCTGTTTTAGCTAGAGAGGAGAAGTGAAGTTTCCAGTTTAGATTATAAGTATAGGATAGACCGAGAATGTTCAATGTAGGAGCAGGGGGCAGTTGAGTGTCATTGAAGAAGAGGGGATAGTCATTTGGTGGGTGGTGTCGAGTTGATAGGGGGAGGAATTAAGTTTTTGAGGCATTGAACAACACTAAGTTTGCTTTGCTCCAATCAGAAATTTTAGAGAGATCAGAAGTTAGGCGTTCTGAGGCTTCCCTGTACTATTTTAATCTCCACATGAATTTCTGAAAATGTAAAAAATCGACAAATAAGAAGCAGAATGAATATAAAAATGCGTCCCAGTATTGAAAGGGTTGACAAGATTATATAAAAAAAAACCGGCCCAATGAAATGTAGAAGTGGAGGGAAAATTATTAAAAGAGTGAGAGAGGTGATGAAGAAATCGAACTACTGAAAAAAAGGGCTGTTTGACCCATCGCTGCACCTATCAGGGAGAGCTGTAGCTGGGCACTGCTTATTCACATGAGACTGGGATTGGACTCCACGATTGGACTCAACTATGCCATGTACATCGTTATGAGATCCTTGGCGTTGAGTTTTCTTTAGGTGCCTCACTTGACGCATGAGTGTCACCCTCATGGACTTACGTCCCACGCTCTCCAGGCGACGGTCGAAGCCAAGGATCCTTAGTCGAAGCTATCTCGCTCAGTTTGGAGCAAGGATATTACAATAACCTTGGTTTGGAGTCTCCGTCCTTAGGATGTTGATGGAGCTCTTGATGGCAAGAGTTCTTCTCCAAACTTTAGCCGGCCTTCCATCATCCTGGAGTCCTCCCATGAACGTGAAATTTTTCGACAACAAACGTGACTAGGGTCATCGTCAAACTCAGTCAAACACCCTGCGTTGCTTGAGACATATAAGCAGCTTTTGATTAAGTCTGACAGCAAAGCTTTGATCTACCAATCACTCTCCTATGGCTTCTTTCCTGCCTTCTCTGGAATCTCATTTCAATTAGTCTTCCTCTTCGATCATACGATTCCTTCTGTGGTAGATGGCCATTGTTCTAAAAGAAGAAGAAGAAGAAGAAGAAGAAGAAGAAGAAGAAGAAGAAGAAGAAGAAGATGAAGAACAAGAACAAGAACAAAAAGAACAAGAACAAGGAAACCCAATTAGCAGTGGTGTTCCTTAGGGTTCGATTCTGTCACCCACTTTCCTCCTATCATTGATCAATGATCTAAACCAAACTCCTGTCCTATCCACTCCTATGTTGATGATACCACCATACTCTTTTCTAAATACAGTATAAACCTGTTTCTTTTTAATGGCATAGTCAAGAAGATTGACTATGCAGTCTCCTAGTCTAAGAAATAACCTTGAAACAAGAATAATCAGTGTGTCTGCCAAGGATTTCATATCCTTGGTGTCTGCCCTGTGTAGTTTTCTATATATGATTAATTCATCTGACATCACTAGACATGGAAGACCAGCTACTTAATTATGATTAGCATAAACATCAAGGAAAGTATGTAGTCTGTACTGTACAGCCACACCTGAGGTTGGAAAAGTTAAATGAATTTCTCTTTCAAAGTGAGTTCTAGGGTTCGAGCTAGGCCTTGGAGCAAGGCTTTTCTTTATACTAGTACTCCCTTATGTGCCAAAACTCTCTGCAATCTCCTTACTGACTATATGCCCCCTTTTTTTATCAATTCATTTACTTTGTTTGCTGTCATGGTTTCTTTCTGCCATCAAAGAGTGTTATTTCCTTGACCCGTATTTGGCCTCACTGCGAAGAATGCCGTGACTAGGCGGTGTGAGCGGCGAGCGGGGAGTGGCTGCTGGGGTGTATGTCGCCGTGTGTGATTGGCTACCACCAGTCCCCGCGCTTTGCCTTCTAGCAGACGTCATCATCACGGCCGAGGAAAGTACAGTGAAGTGGACGGTGAGCCCTACTAATAGCTATTTTTGGGACTTTGTTTAATTCTCCCCCTGCTTGTTGATTCTAAAGTGGTAGACGTGCGAGGACAACACAGGCGGTAGGACATGAGGGGCTTGAGCGAGGTGGAGGGAGGTGTGTGAAGGACAGGAACCAGAAAATATGGATGTGTGGTGGTTCCTCTGTTTATCTTAACCCAGCACGAGGTGGCAACCGTAAACAAGGCTCCTCTCTGGATATGTGTCCTCCAAATGTTATGGCCTATTTTGTAGGTGTTATAGGTTTTGTACTAATAAAGAAACTATAGTCTGTGCCCATGGAAGTTTTAGGCGAAGCAGGAGGTTAGTTATGTTAGTGAACTGGAATACCGTCTGGTTAGAAACATTCCGCGGCCACGGAAGGACCTTCATGGTGTATTACTTTGTTCATTAGCAGAAGAATGGTGATCTTGGCCGCACAAAGACTTGGTTATTATGATATTTCTTATGCGCTTCTCAAATGAAATAACCAATTCGTCGTAGCTTTGTTCACACTAAGATTTTATTGAAGAAAGTATACTATACTCAGTATTCTGGTCTTTCCAGTCGTAAAACTGCAGATAAATAGTAGTGTATACACTGTGAAGTGTATTTTATGGTATGACTACCGTAGAATTTTCATAATACATTCAGCATATTTTAAGGCATTATCACCTTAGAGTTTCCCTTCAATCTCTTAGACACACAAAAAAGAGTGAACCACTGGAAACTAGACATCTTTCTAAGACACTCTTCACCTACACACTTTTCCACACAAACTAGCTATGTTACAGTGCTAATTGATAAGTTGTGCATAGAATGAAAAAAATCTTTATATACATTAGCTTTGGTTAGGTTGGTTCATCTTAAATGCAGCAATGATTGAATATGCATAGAACATGAAAATCTACATGAAGGTATAATCTCAAAACTTTTTTATCCCAAATCTGGAGAATTTTTCAGTTAATCAAGAGTTTATTTCTTGTTCTAAAGTATTCCTGGTTACTTAACATCAAACATACCTTTCTAGATATTACCTATTGTAAACCTAAAGTTTGTGTTATGTATTAAGAAAACTGAAAATAAGGTTATCAAGGGAGTGGTGTATACTCTCAATACATCCACCTTTTGTTCTTTTCTCATCACTCCCCCTTTAGGGCCTCAAAGCTGGTTTTGGTAAATTTTCCCAATAGCACCTTCTTACATATTCTTTTGTCATCCCAGCACCCCCGACAGACCTGTTGGGAATCTGGGATCTTTCAGGGGAAGCTATATACCAGTGATATATGGACTTTGAAAGTGCAGGAATATTTCCTTGATGTGAAAAAAATCTACTGGAATTTGTCCCTAATCATGGAGAGAGGGATAGGGGTGGTCTCCCAGTGAACCATAAACCACAAACATATTCTAGCAAGGAAGAGGTTGTGTCCCCACCTCTGGACTCCATCATTATGAACTATTTTAACCTAACCTATCCTAATGCCTAACTTCTGATCTCTTTAAGATTTCCAAGACAGGCAGGGAAAATTTAGTAGTGTTCACTGCCTCAAAAACTGAATTCCTTCATCACTTTACGCAACCTTCCAGACAACTATCCTATCTTTCTTCATTGACATTCAAGTGTTTCTCTTCTACACTGAAAACTCTTGGGTTGTCCTTTATTTAAAATCTAAAGTGGAAACCTCACATCTCATCTCTTGCTGAAATAGTTTCTAATGAGTTAGGTGTTCTGAGGCATCTCCGCTATTTTTTAAAAATTTCCTTAATTGCTAACTCTGTACAAGGGCCTTTTCCACTGATGTATGGAGTACTCTTTGTATGTACGGGGAAGATTCCACTCACACACTTTTATTAGATAGGGTGGAACCAAAAGCTTTTGGTCCTATTAATTCCTCTCCTCTTACAGACTGTCTTCAGCCTCTTTCTCACTGCTGTAATGTTGTATCTCTTGCTATCTTCTACTGTTATTTTCATGTTAACTTCATGCCTCCCTTCCTCTGTGCCCTTGCTGCATAAGATTTTTTGCTTTCTCTCATCACCTTGCTGTCCACTTCTAATAAAAGAGTTAAACAGTATTCTCAATCATTCATACATTTCCTTGGTGAACTCTAGAACTCCCTGCTTGCTACTATATTTCCATCTTCTTATGACTTCAACTAATTTAAAAGGAATGTTTTGAGATATATATTTTATTTCTTTTGGCTAACTCTGGGACCTACGCAGGGACTGGTATCTAAGTGCACATTTTTCTATACTCATTTTGTTGCCCTTAGTAATAAGAAAAGGGTGGTGGTGGACCACCCTACAAGGACAGCTACTGAATCTTGAGAACCTGTATAGCAGGGCCATATAAAGCCCATTGAATAATTTGATCAGGCCTGGAGCACTTCAGAAATGCTACTTTGTAAGACCATAAGATTCATGAAATGAATAACAAATGGTGTATTCATATTTTATTAATATTTTTATGGCCCACAACCTATGTTGAAAATATTCAAGTAGACCTTGACAGGACGAAGGTTCCCCATCCCTGCTGTATGGAATACTCTTAGATTGTCCCTAAGTAAAACCATAAGAAGTGTATTGTGCATAAAGTACTAAATCTCAGTTATATACTACTTTATTAGTGTGTGTTATTGTTAAATGATAAGATTATATGGGTTGGTAACCATAGTTGTTGCCATTGGAGAAGAACATTTAGGTGCTGGCTGAGTATGGGATTTTCCCTTGAGCTGCGTTGTCACATCTCCACAGGACCAATTATTGTCTCAACACATATGTAAAAAGGTCCAGCGGCGGTCACTCCAATCTCTCTCTCTCTCTCTCTCTCTCTCTCTCTCTCTCTCTCTCTCTCTCTCTCTCTCTCTCTCTCTCTCTCTCTTAGTGAAGTAAAGATGATGAGGTTTAGTAGAGAAGTGGTGTTCTATAGATTGAAAATCAGATTTAAGACTGTGATTGTTGGAGAAATTAATGAAGAAAAAATTGAAGGGCAGTTACTGGTAGAGTGATCTGACCTGGGGTGTTTATGGTCATCTCCATGGAAAGGGGCTCCAAAGCTGGTGTAGTTGTCTTATATAGTTAAGAATTTTGCAAAGTGTGTGTGTGTGTGAATAATTCACTGTTGTGGTCGCCTGCTGGTCACCCAGCCAGCCTTTACCCTACGGAGCAAGCTCAGAGCTCATAGACCGATCTTCGGGTAGGGCTGAAACCACATCACACACTACACACTGGGACAGTGAGGCCACAACCCCTTGAGTTACATCCCATACCTTCTTGCTGCTAGATACACATTAAGAGGCTTGCCCATTTGCCTCGCTGCCCCCCGGGATTTCAACCCGGGCCCTCTCGGTTGTGAGCCGAGTGTGCTAACCACTGCATTATGCGGTGTGTGTGTTTGTGTGTGTGTGTGTGTGTGTGTGTGTGTGTGTGTGTGTGTGTGTGTGTGTGTGTGTGCGTGCGTGCGTGCGTAAGAAGGTACATGTAGTTTTGTGTAAAGGAAGAGTTGTTTTTAGAGGGCTGGCTGTGACTGCCCCCTTGCATTATGAGAGACAAAGGGAAACACTCAGTGGGGTCACTAGGAGTAATTATTGTTTTGGGAAATGTCTAGTGCCTCCTCAAATATGCCTATTTCATTGGACATTTCAATAGACTGAGAAGCTAAGTGTGTCCATCTTTCTGCTTACAGATTGACAGGTAGGGGTGTCAAAGAAGATCCTCCCCTCCCTATCTCTCTCCATGTGTGTGTCTCACAAGTTGCAAGAACACCACAACCATCACCATTACCATCAACACTATCATCTCCATTGTCCCCAACAGCAACCTTTGCATTACCAGATATCCCCCAATCACTATACCACACAATGAAAGAAGAAATTTCAGCAGCTGTTCTGTTTCTCTCAAAACTGGTGAGCGGAAATGCAAACCTGTCAGAAGAAATGGTGGCCAAGTTTGAAAGACGGCTGGGAGAGCTACTTCAGGAACGCTTTAGTAACCATTGGCATCCTGAGAGACCATGGCAGGGACAAGGCTATCGATGCCTCAGGTACAGTGGCCTCAAGTAATGAATAATGATGTTGAAAGTCCAATACTAATCTAGTTCTGGCAGTAGCATCAGATGCCATTGTATGGATTTTATATTTAATTTTTATCATTGTTATATATGTACTCTTGTTTTGTCCAGCTATAATTATTATAGATATGCAAGTTTAGGAAATGTAGACATTTTAGTCTTTGTGGTATAGTTATCCTGAAAGAAAATAGATTCTATGTATACATATATTTGCTTATTAAAATGTTTTGATAGATTATAGGAAGACATGAGACAAAACCATAGACTGGACTATGATGTGTTGCCTTTACTGTGCAGAGTGAATGAGGTGACAAGAAAAGAGCCAACCATCGAACAAGCAGCACAAGACTGTGGATTAAAGTACAAGGACCTGAACCTGCCTGTGGAGCTAACCATCTGGGTGGACCCTGAGGAAGTGTGTTGTAGATTTGGGGAACAGAAAGGCTCATGCTGTACTGTTGCCACTTTCAGGGATGGGAATAAGGAGAACTATATTGAGAGCTTTGACTTTTCCCAGATTAAGAGGCCAAACTCAACTCCTTCTGTGTTGTCAAAGGTGTGTGAAGATCTGCATTTCTCAATTGGAATTTAGTCATATAAGTTGAGAATATGGAATATATCTTTGCTTTACTTCCACTTTTACTAAAAACTTGTCACATACTAGGATATTAGCTTTAGTATGAAGTACACAAATTAGTTGGTGTAAATTGCAGTTTCATTTCATATTTTTGTGCTTTATCTTGAGGTTTTGATTTTGTTACTTTGTTACTGTAATTAGAGAAATATTTTTTATTTTCTTCAAAATTCATTAATAGACCTTAATTGTGTTGTTCATTTGCATTTTCAGGATTCAGAAATATTGAGGGAAAGAAAGTTAAATGTGAACAATATTCCTTCACATCCCAACAGTAGCAGTCCTCCCTCTAGTACTCAGTCTACACCCACCAAGAAGCCTTTTCTCCCAACTTATGGTGCCTATAATGGCAGAAACCAGAATTCCCCTACTCGAGGTAATACAGTAGGTAGTGTACATGACAGGAGGACCTTTGGAAGTTACCGCAACCACTATAGTTCAGGTCCTCTTAACCATCAGAATATCCCTCACCAGAATGGCTCCTTCTCTCCGCCTTTCTACAAGACACAGTCGTGGGTCAACTTGAGTCAAACTCCCCCACCACCACCACCTCCCTCACAAGCACATCTTCCATTGTTAAGTTCTGCAGGATTTATTTACACCCCAACTGCTCCCCCTCATTACTCCCACTCACAGATGCCTCCCCAGTTTACTCGTTCCCCTGCTACCATGGCTCCTCAAAAATTTAAGTGGAATACAAGTACTTACCCACGTAGTGACCGTCACCAGTGGTTTGGTCATCGAGCCTTGGCAAGGGTGTAGGTTGCCCACTCGACAGCAGGAGGGACCATGGGCACACACCAGCACCAGGCAGGTTGAATGAGGCTCTTAGGGTGTCATGTCAGTTTGGTAAACATATCCCCAATGTGATAGTTGTAGCATTATGTACTGTATTATCTGATTTTTAATGTTGTCCTCCACATTTAGTGTAGTTTGATCTCAATAGAATTAATCTTTTATTTTCATTTTTGCTAATGTTATAAAACATGGCACCTTGGTACGATATCATTGAAATATACTAAATGCCTGATGGTGGTGTGTGTGTGTGTGTGTGTGTGTGTGTGTGTGTGTGTGTGTGTGTGTGTGTGTATGTGTGTATACCATGGTTCCTTCTGCCTAGCAGTTGCTCCGTGGGGCCATGAGGGGAAAGGGAGGCACCTTGAGTAAGTTCAAGATAAAAACCTCAACTTTTAATGATGAAGTTATTATTATGATTGTTATTTATTTTTAGTGAAGCCTACTTGGATTACAGTTAGTTTCCATCTGATAAGGTACAAAGATTAATATCACTTAGGCTGTAAGTGAGTCAAGCTTCTCACAAGAGATTCTCTAAACCAGAGGCTATGATGCAGGGTAGTATCTGCAACCCTAACCATCAAATTGGCAGTAAACTGCAACAAAAGGTTAAGTTTTGAAACTGCTCGGGTGTGTCCACTCATCTGTGATTCCATTGTCAGCCGACCCTTCTCTAGAGTGCAAAGGATTGTGAATTAGGCAAAAATAATTGTTTAGTTTTTTCTCTCTGCTTTTTTTTTATCAGAATTTTTAAGTTTTTAAGAAATTTTACATTTTGAAAGAAAAAAATATATAAAAGTTTTCATATAAGCACTTATACCTCAATGAGAATGGACCAGTATTTATGGTAATTATATCAGTTCTAGTGCTTGAGCATAGTGTTATGGTGAGAAGCCTTGCTAGGTAACATAGATATTCTCAGGAGTTTTGTGCACAAATTTTGTAGCCGTGCCTCCCAATGGGTGTTAGGGTGGCACTGGCTTTTTGGTATTATGTATGTTTTGTCCAATTAGAAGTAGAACTTATAGTTACACACACACATACACTTACATATATATATATATATATATATATATATATATATATATATATATATATATATATAAAATACATATATATTATGGAATATATAAACAATGCGAACACAGATGTATATACGTATATGCAATATATTCTCGATATGGACTTATATCATACACTTTTTTCAAAGTTATCTGTATATCAAGTTATTATGATGTATAAAACTTGGTATCTTAGATTGCAAGACTTAACTTTTCTGTTGTTGATACATTTCAAAAGAATTGTTAAAAATTTTTCACCAAATATATGAGCACTGGTGTACCTCACTTATAAAGTCTTGGTACCTCATTCACTGAGGACATTGCCAGGCTGAGGAAGAGTGAAATAATCCCTAATTATTATTATTATTATTATTATTATTATTATTATTATTATTATTATTATTATTATTATTATTATTTTATTTATTTATTTTGTATTATTATTATTATTATTATTATTATTATTATTATTATTATTATTATTATTATTATTATTATTTTATTTATTTATTTTGTATTATTATTATTATTATTATTATTATTATTATTATTATTATTACTACTACTACTACTACTACTACTACTACTACTACTACTACTACTACTACTACTTTCTTGGCATGTGTTGTCCTGGTGTATAGACATATACTGTTTAAGTTTACTCAGAGCACAATACAAATTCTCTTATTGATATTATTCACTATCATAGTGAATATTCATTAGCAGATGTACATATATATAATGATTGCCGTTAAATTACACATGTATATATAAGTATATATTATATATATGTATATTTAGAGAGAGAGAGAGAGAGAGAGAGAGAGAGAGAGAGAGAGAGAGAGAGAGAGAGAGAGAGAGAGAGAGAGAATATTTTTAGCATTTCTGGTCTTAAGACCTCTGATGCCCTTGGTGATTGTGATGGTGCTGCCTGCTCTTCTTGGAAAAAATAGGTTGTGTATTTTGTGCTTGAAATATAAAAACATCTAAATAATATGCATTTTTGTGCAATTTTGATAAGGTATTAATTATATAACTGAAAAACAGACAACCTATATTGACTTTGAATACAGAATTCTATTGCAAATCTGCTATGTCTGTTTATGTTTGATGCTTGTTCCCAAGAATTTCTTAAGCGGATGGTATCAAAGAAGTCCTTATTTATTCCTGTCCTTTCACTCATAGCTTGCATATTCAAATTTCATTTTCTTGCCTCTTTTTTTCATCTCATCCATTCTCTTAGAGAAGATCTTTGAAATAGGCACTAGTTGTAGTTAGAAAGATAAATAGAAAGATTTCTGTGAAATACTGTACCTAACATAGTGCCACATGGCCTTGTATTGTAGCACTTACTTTATTATTAACTCGCTAACTTCTATAAACTGACAAACCATGTGATGCCCTCCTCACTGCATGTGTCATTGTGTACATTTACCAAATGTGACTTCTCACATGATTTGATAGCCATGAGCTAGGGATCTTAAAGTTGCGTTTATGGCTTTAACTTATCTGTAATATTCAAAGCTTTTGTGAAAATTACTTACTTTTGTTATTGTCATGCCTTAGTTGATATCATTGACCTACCTAGTGGTAGGACAGGCCTTGTGTTGTGGAGCACTATTAGTTGTGGATGTATGAATTTAGCTAGCTGAATTGTGTATATTTAGATACTGAAATGTTTGAATATTCCATTGAATTGCAACTTTTCCTTGTGTGATGCTAGTTACCTTTCAGGCTGGATTACTTTAGTCTTTCTTTAGTTTCTAATCATTATTAATGCCTTCCCTACATTTCCATTTTCTTCATAGATATTCAAAATTTGCTTTCTAGACATAGGATTGAGGTGCCAAGTTCTGGAATTGTTTGTTAAAATTTTCATTATGAAAAGTAGCTTGTAGCTGGTAGCCACCTTGCTGCGTTGGTTTAAAAATCTTTCTCAGCTATCCAGACATTCTGGCAAAGAGGGTAATCTGCAACAAGCACCATTTTTAGTCATAACTGCAATTGCAGTAGTACAAATACTACTGTTGCCTCAGTAATTGTGATCACTCTTGGTTGAATCCCATGCAGTTGTGATTACAAGAAATGTTATATGATAAATGATCATTGTAGTAATTACGCATGAGTGGTGATGCAGGTGCTCAAAACCCTTGACAAACATTGCCCGTCCAGTCCTCCAAAAATACTCTGGGGCAAATACTTGTCAATGTTATATATAAGGAGATGCAGAGATGGAGATAACATAGTTTTTTTATACTGGCAGTCAATTTTAGGAGTTTTTAGATTTATAAGAAGAAAAGAGCCAAGTGGAGTGAATGTGGTTTACCCTTGATCTCTAACTGATCCAAAAAATTATTATTATTTTTGTCATATTAACTTGAGATAAGAAAAAAATTAAAAAGGTTTAGTCATTTAGTATTGCTAACTGGTTTTCCCATCAGAGATTGAGTGTGCAGGTAAAACATACACTAATTGTGTTGGTGTTTTTGAATTCATAAGGAGTCTTGCATCTTGTGGTTATCTTGATCCACAAGTGTTTGTTGTTTTGCTTGTCTACTTTACTTACATTGTTATTTTTTGGGGTGGTTTTGTATGCTGGTACGGGATTTGTATTTAACATTTATTTAAGCTCTGAAATGGTAATAGTACAGGGAGACACTGGAATACAATTGCCAGTGAATGCTATAGTATAAGTTAGTAATAGTTGGTTGGATTATGTATTTAGAGAGAATCACAGTGGTCAGTTAAATGGATCAGCTTTATACTAATGTTTATTGTAAGGTATAGATAAGTGGGGACTGGATGAGTGCTTGGCAAGATTGTTGAACACTCACACCATGAGTTAGTAGCACTGTTCTCATTAAGATGTGGTTAGTGAAAGCTTGCCACCTAATGGTAAATGATATTCTTGAGATAGTCTTAAATTTCTATTGAATCTGAACTGCTTCTGTGGTAATTCTAATCTAGAATTAGAAACATTGAAAGATGCATGTTAAGGTTACTTATTGTTGTGATATATGAATACTTGCCATAATGAATGTAAACAGCTGCGATATTTGAAGCACATTATTTGGAAAAAACCTACCTAATTGGTTTATAAAAGAGGAATGATCTTCATTTACAAGTGCTCTTCTCAGAAAGCATCTTAAATTTAATCATGTCTTGAGGCTTAAGGTAGTTTTGACCATTCTCAGCATAAATGTATGAGGTGGTGATTCTGTCCTGGGTTTTTGCTTTTTTTGAAAAGTGGTGATGGTATCAACTGTATGCTGAATATTTGGTTGAATTTTTTTTATGGTGATTGTTAATTGTATTATTTCTATGGCAGTTGCAATGGCTCTGAATTTAGGAAACTTGCTCAAATATGGACTTGGTAAAAATTCACAAAAAAATCACAATTAGTGTGCTTAACTAGGTTATTTACACAATTCCAATGGAACTGGATTGGAAAATATTGCATGTTCAGATGCATATTCTAAATGCCTATGATTATGAAGAGTTGAGTTTAAACCAAGAGCAAAACAAACAGGAGGAGTTGGCTTTGTAAACTCCTGTGGGTCGCCACAGCTGCGACCAACAGTCAGTGTAGTTTACTAACCCATACTAACTGCAGTGGGTAGAGTGAGTGAAAGAAGGTTGTCACTAACACAGATTAACCTAAGCTTTACCCTCTTTCCTAGCATGTGGCTGGATGTTTGCATGTTTGCTGAATGATTGACTGGGTGTGCAATATTACTAATCATGTGAAGATAGTGTAGCTTATCTCTTACTAACTTGTAAGTTAGACTTGAGACTCATCCACTGTGTGTGTGTGTGTGTGTGTGTGTGTGTGTGTGTGTGTGTGTGTGTGTGTGTGTGTGTGTGTGCTTGTGTGCGTTTCTGCATTTCAGATGACATGCTACACTGTTATGTTGGATTGATTGACTGGGCATGTACACACACACATACACACACACATTAACACATTTTTACATACATATACAGATGAATTTGGGGATTGGGATCATCTGTTGATTTTAGTTTCTTTTCATATACATGGTGCATTTTGAATATTTGTATAATTAATTTTCAAGTTTTTATTGATTATCATGAATTCTGCACTCAAAGTAGGATAATGTAATTAACTAATTTCTTTTGGCGTGTTCAGAAATTTGTCACTTATTCCCCTCTCTCTCTCTCTCTCTCTCTCTCTCTCTCTCTCTCTCTCTCTCTCTCTCTCTCTCTCTCTCTCTCTCTCTCTCTCTCTCTCTCTCTCATATGTTTATATGCATCTGGGGTTCAGACATACATGACTGAAGGGAAACCCAAGTGTAAGTGTGTGCATATGTGTGTGAGTGCATATACTTGTTGGTGATATTCAGATCTGAATTTAAAAAGGAAAAGAATTCTTATCAACTTAGAGTGACTTGCCTATGGGTAAAGTCATGTTTGATGAGGGATGGCTTGCAAGTGTCTTGTTAGAATTGCGAGAATTGAAGTAGTATTTCATTAGGGATTGATAGCTCTTTTGTTTTGCTCTTGGGTGTTTTGGTTGTTGTAGCAAAACTTATCCTCCAGAATTTTTTTTTTTTCTGAAACATGCACAATTTTCTTGGAGTGATTCTGCTTTGTATATTGTTGACAGGTGGAATTTATTACTCTAAGGTATATTATAGAATGTGTTTCTATGTGCCTGTTTTGTGTGTGTATTTACAAATAATGAAATTATGTTGGTATGGCATTGTACCTGTAAGGAATGTGCTTTATTGTTGTTAATGTTTTCATGTCTTGGACTACGACCTTAAATATTCAAATACATATATTTATATACCTTTTAATATATACATATATGTATATATCTGTATCTATCTGTCCATCTGTTTATTGAAAAGATTTTTGCTTAGGGATATTTCATCACATTATTTCTAATAGTTTTTTTTATTGTCATGGATAAAAATGTTTCCTTAGCTTACTTCAGTGACATTAGTCTGGTATATAGGTAGACTTACATAAATTTCTTTTCTTGTAGTCCCAGCACTGCTATGTCTTACTGTGCTTTTATGAAAACAACTGTGCTTGGTGGTGAGGGTTGAGGGCTCTGGCATCTTGTTTTGCAACTCTGGGGATTCAATGGGTGGGGAAAGGAGATTGATCTGAGTGAAATGGCTCATTGTTTGTACAGTGTGTGTGTGTGTGTGTGTGTGTGTGTGTGTATCAAAACTGGAAATTATGGTAATAATATGTAACCTAGATATTTTCGTTGGGAATTTTCAAATTGTGTATGTTTATCTTAGTTAATCTACACAATTTTGATTACGGTATTGTCTCTCCTTTCATTCAGCAAATGATGTGACTTGTTTTTTGTGAAATGAGTATGTTTGTTATTTTTTCT
>CM035181.1:16998256-17010756 GCA_020233015.1 Callinectes sapidus
ATATATATATATATACACACACACACACACACACACACACACACATAATCTGTTTACTATTATTATATACTTTTTTTCTTCCTGCAAGGTACACTTTTAAGCGCCCACAAGACGGGGCATGGGGCGCTAAGTTACAGAATGGTTCCTTCACCGGCATGCTGGGCCAGGTCCATAGAGAGGTACTTGCACCACTACACACACACACACACACACACACACATGTGCAAACGTGCGAGGACTTTAGTATTCTGGTAATGAAAGCTGGCCAGCGTTTCTTTTTTATTACTAATGAGTTTGTGAATGATAAGAAAGTGACAAAGCGGCAGGAGTGACACATGCATGTAATATGTATGGGAGTCTTTTCAGAATCTACAAAGACTTAGGTAAAGGTAAAATTGGTGCATACGTACACTATAGTTATGAGTCCTCCGTCATCTCCGGCTTACTTTCCACACCCATTATTATTATAGAGGGAAACGCGGATTGTGTTGGGAACCAATCATAAGTACATGTCAGACTGAATGAGTATCTCTAACGATACAAAAAGTGCTGGTTTTGTACTGAAGGGGTGTTGGTACTCTCCAGGAAGTACACTTGGGCCTGGGACCTTTCGGTATTAACGCCGCTCGCTACGAGGCTGTGGACTTTACTTGGCCGCTTTTCTTCGTGAACGTCAGGGTCTTCGCTGGTCGTGGAAGTCCCGAGGTGGATCCCTGGGGTTTTCTCCTTCCCCTCACCCCGTGGGTGTGGCTAGTGCTACTATTCTTCCTTGTCTTTCTGTGCGCCATCTCTTCCATACTCTCCGCCAAGTTATCGCAGGAAGACTTGGGAAGGAGGGAAATCTCTGCATCACAACCATTCTATTTCGTTAGCATCATGCTTTGCCAATGTGAGTTTCCAGCATTATGCAGAGTTTAGTTTAATTGTTAGTTTCTCTCGTAATAAAGAAAATGTTCATGAAACATAGAGTAGCCACGTCATCACTTAATCTAACATAATCATAATGATGGTCACAGTCATACTGAGAGACAATACCAGCCTGTATAGTATATAATTTTTCACTTTTTAAAAAATTTAATGCAGAAAAAGTCGGCGATCGCAGGTCTGTTAAATTCCTATGGCACTACTTGCTTTACCAGCCGTGTCTTTGAGTGGTAGCGGACTGATGTGGCAGCGGATGGTGCTGGGCGTGTGGATGTTAATGACCATGGTGCTGACGCAGAGCTACGAAGGTAATCTGATGTCGTTGCTGGCTGTGAGACACCTGCCCCAGCCCTACCAGACCCTCAGGGACGTGTTGGACGACTCCTCCGTGGTCATGGTCTGGCACAAGCAGGGAGCACCCATTCAGTCAGTCATGGTACGGAAACACACACACACACACACACACACACACACACACACACACACACACACACACACACACACACACAACACGCTCGGCTCACAACTGAGATGGCCTGGGTTCGAATCCCGGGCGCGGCGAGGCAAATGGGCAAGCCTCTTAATGTGTATCTAACCCTTGTTCACCTAGCAGCAAGTAGGTACGGGACGTAACTCGAGGGGTTGTGGCCTCGCTGTTCCGGTGTGTAGTGTGTGATGTGGTCTCAGCCCTACCCGAAGATCGGTTTATATGAGCTCTGAGCTCGCTCCGTAGGGAAAGGCTGGCTAGGTGACCAGCAGGCGATCGTGGTGAATAACACACACACACACACACACACACACACACACACACACACACACACACACACACACACCGCATCCCATCATATTTTGTGGTAAATTATTCTTTTAAGTTGAATATCATGCTCATCAAGAACCTGTCATAGACAGGATGCTACTTCTGGAGTTTTCTACGAGGTGAAGGAAACGTTGAAGCAAGGACGTCTCCAGGAGGAGCTGCCGTTTAAATATCTCTCCATTCTGGACGAGATTATAAGTCGAAGGAAAGTGATCATAGATTACGTCAGGATAACAAAAGCTACTAGAAGCAAATATTTTTCTCAGACAGGTGAGTAAAATGTGGTTACACACACACACACACACACACACACACACACACACACACACACACACACACACACACACACACACTTATCCCATTGTTTTGGCTACTGAATCTGGACCCGAAGATCGGTCTATAAGCTCTGAGCTCGCTCCGTAGGGTAAAGGCTAGCTGGGTGACCAGCAGGAGACCGCGACAGTGAATTACATACACACACACACATACAGACACACACACACACACACACACACACACACACACACACACACGGCGTATTGTAGTGGCTAACATGCTCAGCTCACAACCGAGAGGGCCCGGGTTCGAATCCCGGGCGCAGTGAGGTAAATGGGAAGCCTCTTAATACACATGTGTGTCTCGCCCCTGTTCACCTAGCAGCAAGTAGGTACGGGATGTAACTCGACAGGTTGTGGCCTCGCTATCCCGGTGTGTAGTGTGTGATGTCTCAGCCCTACCCGAAGATCGGTCTATCAGCTCTGAGCTCGCTCCGTAGGGAAAAGGCTGGCTGGGTGAGCAGCAGGCGACCGCGACAGTGAATTACACACACACATACACACACACACACACACACACACACACACACACACACACACACACACACACACACAAGAGTGGGCAATGCACAAAATAATGGTCTAATTTGAAAGATGATTGGTAACGATAGACTGAAATGAATGAGAAACTATTAGGAATAAGAGACAGAAAAGATAGAATTACTACGATTAAATACAGTGGAACCGCTTGTGCTCTGGAGGCATTGGGATCCCCAAGCGTATAGGTTCGAATACTGACTACGGTCTGAGTGGAGATTGGGCGTCCTTTCGGGGTAACGGTTCCCAAGTGGGTGGGCTTTCAAATAGGAGGTCTCCATTAGGTGGTCTCCTTTAGCACATAAATTCCCTTAAAAAGCCCAGATTGTTATGAAAAATTTTTGAGAAAAGAAAGATAGTATTTTTTTTTTTATGTAGAAGGGAGGCGGCCAAAGGCAACAAAAATAAAACAAAAAGCCCACTTTCGTGCCGGTCCCTGGAAAGTCCGGATTCATGTGCCAAAAGTATGGGATAAGTGTCTTGATACCTCTCTCTTGAAACAATTCAAGTCATAGGCAGGTGGAAATACAGAAGCAGGTAGAGAGTTCCAGAGTTTACCAGAGAAAGCGATGAAAGACAGAGAATACTGGTTAACTCTTGCATTAGGGAGGTGGACAGAATAGGGGTAAGAAGAAGAAGCAAGTCTTGTGCAGCGAGGCCGCGGGAGCAGGGGAGGCACGCAGTTAGCGAGCTCAGAAGAGCAGTTAGCATGGAAGTAGCGGTAAAAGAGAGCAAGAGGGGCAACATTGCGGCGATGAGAAAGTGGCTGAAGACAGTCAGTCAGAGGAGAGGAGTTGATAAGACGAAAAGCTTTTGATTCCACCCTGTTCAATAGAGCTGTATGAGTGGAGCCTCCCCAAACATGTGAAGCATACTCCATACATGGGCGGATGATGCCCCTGTATAGAGTTAGCAGTTGGGGAGGTGAGTAAAACTGGCGGAGACGGCTAAGAACACCTAACTTCATGGAAGCTGTTTTAGCTAGAGAGGAGATGTGAAGTTTCCAGTTTAGATTACTAGTAAAGGATAGACAAAGAATGTTTAGTGTAGGAAAAGGGGACAGTTGAGTGTCACGGAAGAAGAGGGGATAGTTATTTGGAAGGTTGTGTCGAGTTGAGAGGTGGAGGAATTGAGTTTTTGAGGCATTGAACAACATTAGGCTTGCTTTGCCCCAATCAGAAATTTTAGAGAAATCAGAAGTTAGGCGTTCTGACTCTGAGGCTTCCCTGCGAGAGTTGTGTACTTCCTTAAGGGTTGGTCGTCTATGGAAAGACGTGGAAAAGTGCGAGGTGGTATCATCAGCATAGGAGGGGATAGGGCAAGAAGTTTGGTTTAGAAGATCATTGATGAATAATAGGAAGAGAGTGGGTGATAGGACAGACCCTTGAGGAACACCACTGTTGATAGATTTAGGGGAAGAACAGTGACCATCTACCGCAGCAGCAATAGAACGATCAGAAAGGAAACTTGAGATGAAGTTGCAGAGAGAAGGATAGAAGCCATAGGAGGGTAGTTTGGAAATTAAAATTTTGTGCCAGACTCTATCGAAAGCTTTTGATATGTCTAGGGCTACGGCAAAAGTTTCAGCAAAATCTCTAAAAGAGGATGACCAAGACTCAGTAAAGAAGGCCAGAAGATCACCCGTAGAGCGGCTTTGGCGGAAGCCATACTGGCGGCCAGATAGAAGATTGTGAAGTGATAGGTGTTTAAGAATCTTGTTGAGAATAGATTAAAAAACTTTAGATAAGCAGCAGATTAGAGCAATAGGACGGTAGTTTGAAGGATTAGAACGGTCACCCTTTTTAGGAACATGCTGAATGTAGGCAAACTTCCAGCAAGAAGGAAAGGTAGATGTAGATAATCAGAGTTGAAAGAGTTTGACTAGGCAAGGTGCAAGCACGGAGGCACAGTTTCGGAGAACAAGAGGGGGGACCCCATCAGGTCCATAAGCCTTCCGAGGCTTTAGGCCAGCGAGGGCATGGAAAACATCATTACGAAGAATTTTAATAGGTAGCATGAAGTAGTCAGAGGGGGGAGGAGAAGGAGGAACAAGCCCGGAATCGTCCAAGGTAGAGTTATCAGCAAAGGTTTGAGCGAAGAGTTCAGCTTTAGAGATAGATTAGATGGCATTGGTGCCAACAGGTTGAACTAAAGGAGGGAAAGATGAAGAAGTAAAGTTGTTGGAGATGTTTTTGGCTAGATGCCAGAAGTCTCGAGGTGAGTTATATCTGGAAAGATTTTGACACTTTCTGTGAATGAAGAAGTTTTTGGCAAGTTGAAGAACAGGCTTGGCATGATTTCGGGCAGAAATATAAAGCGCGTGTGACTCAGGTGATGGAAGGCTCAAGTACCTTTCGTGGGCCACCTCTCTATCATGGATAGCACGAGAGTAAGTTGTGTTAAACCAGTGTTTGGAAGATTTAGGTCGAGAAAAAGAGTGAGGAATGTACGGCTCCATGCCAGACACTATCACCTATGTTATGCGCTCAGCACACAGAGATGGGTCCCTGACACGGAAGCAGTAATCATTCCAGGGAAAATCAGCATAATACCTCCTCAGGTCTCCCCAACTAGCAGAGGCAAAATGCCAAAGGCACCTCCGCTTTGGAGGATCCTGAGGAGGAATTGGAGAGATAGGACAAGATACAGATATGAGATTGTGATCGGAGGAACCCAACGGAGAAGATAGGGTGACAGCATAAGCAGAAGGATTAGAAGTTAGGAAAAGGTCAAGAATGTTCAATGTATGTCCAAGATGATCAGGAATACGAGTAGGGTGTTGCACGAGTTGCTCTAGGTCATGTAGGATAGCAAAGTTATAGGCAAGTTCACCAGGATGGTCAGTGAAAGGAGAGGAAAACCAAAGCTGGTGGTGAACATTGAAGTCTCCAAGAATGGAGATCTCCGCAAAAGGGAAGAGAGTCAGAATGTGCTCCATTTTAGAAGTTAGGTAGTCAAAGATTTTTCTATAGTCAGAGGAGTTAGGAGAGAGATATACAGCACGGAAAAATTTAGTTAGAGAGTGACCTTGAAGTCGAAGCCAGATGGTAGAAAACTCAGAAGATTCAAGAGCGTGGGGACGAGAGCAAGTTATGTCGTTGCGGACGTAGACGCAACATCCAGCTTTGGAACGAAAATGAGGATAGAGAAAGTAGGAGGGAACATAAAAGGGGTTACTGTCAGTTGCCTCAGACACCTGTGTTTCAGTGAGGAAAAGATGAGGTTTAGTGGAGGAGAGGTGGTGTTCTACAGATTGAAAATTAGATCGAAGACCGCGAATGTTGCAGAAGTTGATGGAGAAAAATGTGAGGGGGGTGTCAAGACACTTAGGGTCGATACCAGAAGAGCAGTCCGACCTGGGGACATTTGTGGTCCCCTCTCCAGAGGGGGACACCGAGGCTGGTGTAGGAGTCGCCATATTTAGTAATAATTTTGAGTGAAGGATGTGTGTGTAACTTGGTGCATGTAGTTTTGTGTGGAGGAAGAGATTGTCTTTAGAGGGTAGGCTGTGACTACCCCCTTGTGTTATGAGACACAAAGGGAAACGTTCAGTGAGGTCACAACTGGTTTTGATGATACTGTAAGTTCACAGCACCCCCTGTTCCAGTGCTTTAGACCTCCCTGGGAGTAATGATCGTTTCGGCAGGTGTCTACTGCCTCCAATCTTGTGAGACAGGTGAAGAATCAGTAGATATGGTCGTAATGTCGTAATGAAGTATGGATTGTCTGTAAAAAAAATATCATATTTCATTCGTCAAAGGCACATTGATGAAAAGTACATACCCATTCATTCTTGTGCAAATTCATCTAAAAGTTATAGTTTTCTTTAGATATGTCATAGCATGTTTCGTTTCTTTGAAGGGCGGTGTGACTTTTATATCGGAAATGAAAATATCCAAGCCAATCCCGTTGCCCTGATTAGCCAGAAGGACAGCCCCCTCATTCCACCTCTCAATGCAAGGTGAGAAACAGAGAAAATGCGTTTTTGTTTTTTACTGAGACAACTTCTATACAGATTATCTGTACGACTCAGGAAATTTACTTGTATAAATTACAAATTGAATTAGACATATCAAAAGCTTTTGATAGAGTCTGGCACAAAACTTTAATTTCCAAACTACCCTCCTATGGCTTCTATCATTCTCTTTGCAACTTCATCTCAAGTTTCCTTTCTGATCGTTCTATTGATGCTGTGGTAGACGGTCACTGTTCTTCCCCAAAATCTATCAACAGTGGTGTTCCTCAAGGGTCTGTCCTATCACCCACTCTCTTCCTATTATTCATAAATTATCTTCTAAACCAAACTTCTTGCCCTATCCCCTCCTATGCTGATGATACCACCTCGCACTTTTCCACGTCTTTCCATAGACGACCAACCCTTCAGGAAGTACACAGCTCACACAGGGAAGCCTCAGAACGTCTAACTTCTGATCTCTCTAAAATTTCTGATTGGGACAAAGCAAACTTGGTGTTGCTCAATGCCTCAAAAACTCAATTCCTCCACCTCTCAACTCGACACAACCTTCCAAATAACTATCCCCTCTTTTTCAATGACACTCAACTGTCCCCTTCTCCTACACTAAACATTCTTTGTCTATCCTTTACTTGTAATCTAAACTGGAAACTTCACATCTCCTCTCTAGCTAAAACAACTTCCATGAAGTTAGGTGTTCTTAGCCGTCTCCGCCAGTTTTACTCACCTCCCCAACTGTTAACTCTATACAGGGGACTCATCCGCCCATGTATGGAGTATGCTTCACATGTTTGGGGAGGCTCCACTCATACAGCTCTATTGCTCTATTGAACAGGGTGAAATCAAAAGCTTTTCGTCTTATCAACTCCTCTCCTCTGACTGACTGTCTTCAGCCTCTTTCTCATCGCCGCAATGTTGCCTCTCTTGCTCTCTTTTACCGCTGTTTTTATGCTAACTGCTCTTCTGATCTCGCTAACTGCATGCCTCCCCTGCTCCCAAGGCCTCGCTGCACAAGACTTGCCTCTTCTTCTCACTCTTGTTCTCTCCACCTCTCTAATGCAAGAGTTAACCAGTATTCTCTGTCTTTCGTCCCTTTCT
The DNA here is from genome assembly GCA_020233015.1 of Callinectes sapidus. Lineage (NCBI taxonomy): Eukaryota > Metazoa > Arthropoda > Malacostraca > Decapoda > Portunidae > Callinectes > Callinectes sapidus. Next base: position 17,005,941 of record CM035181.1, read on the forward strand.
CTGGTAAACTCTGGAACTCTCTCCCTGCTTCTGTATTTCCACTTGTCTATGACTTGAACTCTTTCAAGAGGGAGGTATCAAGACACTTATCCCTTTCTTTTGGCTCACGAATCTGATTTTTCCCATGGAGCGGTACTTCAATGGGCTTTTTTGTTTTATTTTTGTTGCCCTTGTCCGCCTCCCTTCTACGTAAAAAAAAAAAAAGACTACATATTGGTGGCCAAAAATCATACAATGTCATATTTAGCTAAACCAGTTTCTAAGAAATTAAGCTTTTTTAGTCGTCTCCGCCAGTTTTCCTCATCCTCACAACTACTAACTCTGTACTGAGGCCTTACTCATCCATGTATACAGCTGAATGTACATGTACGTGGGGGTTTTTCATGCTGCTCTTCTAGACCGGCACAAAAAAAAAAAAAAAAAAAAAAAAAAAAAAAAAAAACCGCTCTTTTCATTATAAACTTGTACTATGGATAATTTTGTTGAGGATGAGAAAATAAGCAAAAGGATTAGCAGTTCATCTAATTTTATCAACATTTCAGAATAATGTCTCTGACTGAGGCTGGACTTTTCCACCACTGGAATAACGAGGGGATCGGCAACTATAGCGCATGTGAGCGAGTGCCAACCAAGATCACTATCAGTTCCACTCTCTCCATCAGGCAGTGCTGGGTAGGGAAATAGTTTTGAATCAGTTCTGAGTTGGCAACATGTTCAAAATCAACTACCGCTGGATGGGAAGCTCTCTATGATTTTAACAGTTTTGAATAGGGATTTTTATTTTGCCTCAAGAACCAATCGATTATTGCTCTGTAGAAAGAACTTGGGGAATGCTGTAACGGAATATTCCTCTGGGTCAGTCACTTTTGTGTAAGAATGATGTGTATGATTCGACCTTTCTTTCGCAACTATTTCCTCTCGTAGATAATGATGAATGTAGAAAAGAATACGGCGCTTTATTTTGATTAACTAATAGAGAGTATGTCATTGTTTATTACAAGCGAATGAACTAATTGCATCAATGACATCTGTCACAACAGAGGACTAAGGCTATGCTTTCTATGCGTTGTAGGCCATGATGGTGGTTCTACAAGGAGGTTTAACGGCTGCTCTCGTCATTCTTGGCGCGGAGGTGATGCTAGCTGGAGTCCTGCGTCCGTGATGCTTGTGTTGCTGGTGAGCTTCTTCAAGCTTGTGTGTGTGTGTGTGTGTGTGTGTGTGTGTGTGTGTGTGTGTGTGTGTGTGTTTATGCATGGGAATGTGCGTGCATGTGTGTATAACGAGATAATTCCTTATTTAAACAAAAGCTTGTTGTATATATTTATATATAATATGAGTCTCATATTAAGGGTTAATGTGATACTGAAGATATATATTATAAGAGTATAATGTAAGCATGTTTTTATCTTCGTACAGAATATTATTAAAAAAACATTTTGTTTTGAATATTGAAGTGAGCCTGTTCCATTTCTTGCGTGTACTATCATAAGCAGTCTAGCACGAGCTATAGACAGATATAGAAATATTATCTTTACTAGTCAATTAGTCTCTTAATATCTATTCTTTTGATATATCATTGTGTTTTTATGTATTCTCATTTATCATACATGACAGCAGTTTGACAAGGCTAATATTTCTCTAGCAGTGTACCGAATATCTATTACTTATTCTATTCTCTGGAATAAATGTATGGCAGGATCACGCCAATCCTTCAAGCTTCTTTTGAGTTAGTATAAAGTGTTTAATATCTCTCAAAACTCGACATAACATTGAAGTATCACTAAACTAACTTTTCCAAGGAGAACGGAGCACATTTGAATTTGATAATGAATTGTATACAGACAAAATAATCGGAGTCTATGTCTTTCCTGAACTGGAACTATGTACATATTTTAATGTCTTTAACGTAAGGAAGGGAACCGGCCAAGGGCAAAGTAAATAGGGGTCAAGAAAAGGCCCACTGAGGTGTCGGTCTCTTGAAAAAGTAGTATAGGAAGATTACAATAGAAACCCATCAGCCAGTCATAACCTTAATGCGTGTAATATTTTGTTATTTTCAGGTTCGTTTTCAAAATAAAAAAATGATCTCTGAAAACGTCTCTGAAACAGAAAAAAAAAAAGAAAAAGAAAAAACGATGACTTTGATTTAGCTCCTCTTCCTTTACTCAACACTACACCACTAACTGATGCACACACACACACACACACACACACACACACACACACACTGCCTAGTGTAGTGGTTAGCACTCTCGGCTCACAACCGAGAGGGCCCGTGTTCGAGTCCCGGGCGCGACGAGGCAAATGGACAAGCCTCTTAATGTGTATCTAGCCCCTGTTCACCTAGCAGCAAGTAGGTAATCGAGGGGTTGTGGCCTCGCTGTCCCGGTGTGTTGTGTGATGTGGTTTCAGCCCTACCCAAAGATCAGTCTATGAGCTCTGAGCTCGCTCCGTAGGGAACGGCTGGCTGGGTGACCAACAGGCGACCACGACAGTGAATACACCGCTTAGTGTACGTAGTGGTTAGCACGCTCGACTCTCAACCGAGAGGGCCCGGGTTCGAAACCGGGGAGCGGCGAAGCAAATGGGAAAGCCTCTTAACGTCTATCTAGCTCCTGTTCACCTAGCAGCAAGTAGGTACGGGATGTAAATCGAGGGGTTGTGGCCTCGCCGTCCCGGTGTGAGATGTAGTTTCAGCCCTACCAGACGATCGGTCTTTGAGCTTTGAGCTCGCTCCGTAGGGAAAAGGCTGGCTGGGTGACAAGCAGGCGACCGCAACAATGAATTAATTACACACACACACACACACACATACACACAACACACACACACACACACACACACCAGGTAGTGTAGTGGTTAGCACGCTCGGCTCACAACCGAGAGGGCCCGGGTTCGAGTCCCAGGCGCGGCAAGCCTCTTAATGTGTATCTAGGCCCTGTTCACCTAGCAGCAAGTAGGTACAGGATGTAACTCGACGGGTTGTGGTGTGGCCTTTCTGTTCCAGTGTGTAGAGTGTGATGGTTTCAGCCCTACCCGAGCTCGCTCCATAGGTAAAGGCTGGCTTGGTAATCAGCAGACGACCGTGGTGAATAACACACACATTAAATCAAAGCTTAAACTCAAGCTTCTCTCTGCAGATTATGATATTATTTTTTTTTTACAGAAACTAAATGTTATGATGTTTACTTAATCAACAGGAAATATTTGATATTGTTTACAAGAATAGGAGTAAATTAAGCAGATTTAAGCCTGGTGGTCTTCTTATTTCTATTAAAAGGAATGTTAGCTTCAAGTGGAAACTAGTGAGATCTGAGTTTGATTTATCACTATCAGTTAAGATAGATAAAAGGAGTATATATAGGTTTAGATAAAGAATTAGCTTTAAGTTGTGTTTATATTCCTCCTTCACACTCAAGATATGGTAATGAAGAACATTTTGATGACTTAAATAATTTTCTATTGACTTATACAAATTATGATTATGTGCATGTTTTGTGTGGCGACTTTAATGCTCACACGCTTACTCTTCCTGATTTTTGATCTAATGTTGATGATGATCAGGTGACTGCTGAGATACCCTACACAAGTTTGTCAGACTATGGTATACCGGCTGATAGGGCTAATGAAGATTTAACACCTGACAGGAACTCCTTTGGTAGGAAAATGGTAGAAATTTGTAAAAATAATGAAGTGTTTATATTCAATGGTAGACTTTTAGAGGATTGTAGTGTTGGCAAACTCACTACTACATATTACACAACAATAGACTTCTTTTTAGATTCACCATCTGTAATGCAGCTAGCAGAAACATTTAAGGTACTTGACTTTGATCCTATGTTATCAGATGTCCATTGTGGGTTTCACGCAAAATTCAGATTTAGATGTCTAAGCAAAGAAACTATTGTAAAATCGGATAGCCAAGTAGCCTTGGGATGTGCGAAACCAGGAAGATGGGACACTGAGAAAAAGTGTGAGTATACAGGTCAAGTTAATGTAGGTAACATTAATGAGTTGATTGAAAAGGTACAAGATTTAGCTGTAGATGATATCAACATGGAATTAAAACAAATTATAGTTGATCCTGCATTTAAAGTTTTTCTGAATACAAAGAAAATTTTTTTTTACTAAGAAATCCAATAATGCTTTCATGATGGGTTACGACAGCCAGTGTTGGAGATCAAGAAATGAATATAATAAAGCAAGCATACATACCATCGGCATAAAAACACTTAATTTTAACTTAATGATTGAAAAAAAAACAAGAAAAATAAGGGAAATTTAAGAATAAAAAGCTGGGTGCTTTAATAATACACCGATAAAATGACGTAACAGAATGCAACCTTAGTGATGGGTAGCGTGGAGTTCGGTACTAGAGCAGGCGGAGGCAGGAGTGGACAAGGCTCGATTGCCTGAATGTATTTCTGATGTGTATCAGATCGTGGAAGTCTCGAAGGAAATACTCAGTATATTTAGGACATATATTTTCGTATGTACAGCCAGAAGCGGACAACAGATGAATGTGACGTGGCTGGGGAGGAATGGGGGGGGGGGAGGGTGATAAGGAGGGAGCTTTAGTGAGAGAATAAAGTCACTGGGACTTGACCAAGGTACAAGTTGAGTTTTGTTGAGTGATGATTGTGTGCGGAGGTGAGGTTTATAAAGGAGTCAGTGACTCGAGGAAGATAGAAGTAGCCAACCAGTGAAGAGAACAAGAGGTGAGATAGTGACTGATATATGTGAATGAATTGAATTAATTTATTTAGCTCAGACTTTAACAAAAATATGGAGCACAGCCCCTACAGATTCTGGCAAG
>CM035181.1:17044533-17056371 GCA_020233015.1 Callinectes sapidus
CCGCACAGTCACGCTGCGCTGTGCCTGCACCGTGCGGCACAAAGACACCCTGAGGGTCATAGGGCCTGCGGGTGTTTGGATTATTGGAGATGAGCTCAACAAATGTTTCATTATTGGGATATGTATGAACACATTTAAAAACAAAAACAATGGTATTATATCAGGAACCTTCAATAATTTATTATCATAAAATAAAGGGTCAGTGTGATCATACTTTGATTTTGAATACATAACCCTTAAAGCTTTTTTTTTTTTTTTTTTTGTGAAATTAATCAGTTGTTTAAAATTGTTCTATATTTTCCTCCCCATATTGCAGAACAGTACAATAAATGTGGATAGATAGTGGACATATATATCAACTTCATACAGTCAGCAGTAATAATCCTGTACAGCACACCGGTCAGTTGTGATATTTTGGTGCAAAGTTGCCTCACGTGTAGTTTCCATGATAAATTGTCATCAATTATTGTTCCTAAGAATTTAATGCTATTAACTCTTACCAAAATATTATTGTTCATTGAAGCATTAAGATTATTAAGATTCTTATTAACTAATGATGACACCAAATAAAATGTTTTTGATGTATTTAGAGTAAGTTTATTACTCGCGATCCAGTTTGAGACACATTTCAGCTCACTATTCAAAATCAATACCAATTCTTGAATGTTATGTCCCTGAATGAATATGGTAGTGTCATCAGCAAACAATAAAAATTTGACTTTGTCGCTTGTGTAAATAATATCATTAACATAAATTAAAAACAGCAATGGACCCAAAATTGATCCCTGCGAAACACCACAACTAACCGACTTACAAGAGGAAGACTTCTTACCATAAACAGCATACTGCTTCTTGAAACTTAAATAACTCTGCAAAAAATCTTTAGCTTTTCCTCGAATCCCATAATTGAGCTATTTATTTTGAAGAATATTATGGCATAATGTATCAAAGACCTTTATTAAATCACAAAATACTGTGATTTGACTTTCTTTCTTGTCAATAGTATCATAAATACTTTGTGTGAGGTAGTGTATGGCTAAAGCTGTTGAATATTTAGGCCTAAACCCAAATTGACACTGTAAATAATGAAAATTGTGTAGAATAATCAATTAATCTCACAGAAAATACTTTTTCAATTATCTTAATAAAGCTAGTAAGTATTGAGACAGGTATAATTTACATGCTTAAATTTTTCACCTTTTTAAAATATTGGTATAACTTTTGGTATTTGTAGTTGCTCAGGAAAGCAGCCTTCTTTGAAACATTTTTTAGTTAGAAACTTAAGAAATGGAGACATTTCATTGCTACATTCTTTTATTAATTTCATAGCGATCTCATCAAAACCTACTGAAGTGACCTTAAGACCATAAATGATATCACATATTTCTTTCTCGGAAGTTGGTTTCAGGAAAAGAGAAAAAGGTACTGGTTCAGGTGAAAAAAGTTTCAAAAGAATCAGAAGGGGGCCTAATCTCTGCAGCTAAGTCTAGCGATATTAGTAAAATAGTTGTTAAATTCCTCTGCTATATCTTTATTGTTCGACATGATATTATCATGAAAATTTATAGAAGTAGGTAAATTTGAAAATTTTGTGCCCATCAAATGATTTACTGTTTCCCAAGTTTTCTTACTATCTGCTGATTGCTTTCTGAGTTTTGTTTTATAATGATTATCTTTAGCAGCCTTAATTATATCAGTTAATGAGTTTCTGTATCTTTTAAATTGTGTTCCATACGTTAATGGCCATTTGGCATACAATTTCTGAAGTTTGTTTCTGTTTTTTGTGTTGGGAATACTACTAATATTGTGGAAAAATAATTTTAGACTATCTTTAGGATATGATTTGGTTTCTTCACTATGAAATATATAATTACTGCTGGTTAATGGAAGACTGGGTTCACTTAGATTAACACCATTATTACTATGTTGATCTATTCCAGTACAGCTGTAAGCCAATGTATTCAGGACACTAAGGGGATATTGATGATTGTCATTGTTGAAAGGGTCTTTGAATTCAATATCATTCACATTATACTATGGAAAAAATTGGTGCATGTTTATATGAACCATTTATATACTTCGTTCCTTTACTTAGTACCTATATTCAACTATACGACTCATCTTTACTTCTTGGTTCCTCTTCGGGTTTCCCTGAGAGGTCTTCGTCTTGACGAGGCCCAAGGCATGGAGGGAGACCGTCCACGGGGGTCACTAAGGAGCGGTGACGATAGCGAGAAGTTGGCCTCCTCCCCTCTGCTCACCCACTCCCCATGCGCCTCCACGGCAACCACGTCCCCGGCGTTCGTGTCCCCAGGCTCCGACCTGGCTCGGCCACCATCCACCACTCTGGCTACGGCCCCGGAACTATTCTCAGTCCTTACTGCGACCTCGGAGTCTGTCCTGGAATCCTCCACGGCCGCAGCATTCACATGTGGCTGTTGTCCTCGTCCAGCAACGCCGCTCTCAGTTTTTCTCTCACTTATTATTAATTTTGTGTAGCGGAAGTATGCTGTTTTCCCCTGCGCCTTGGCTTCCTTCAGTAAGGGCATTTGAGAGGTTTTGATTGCTTGTGATGCTGTGCAGAGATCATCATTAAAGAAGATATTTGTACCTTTTAACTTCTTTGCATTTCCTATCACTGCCTCACGATCACAGAAGTGGTTGAATCGAACTACAATAGTACGAGGTTTCGAATCGTGACGAATCCCGACTCGATGTGCCCGTTCAAGCTGAAGTCCTGGCATCTGAAGCTTCTTTTCGAGCAACGAACCCACGGTAGCCACTGTCTGCTCCAATGTCTCGCTACTGCTCCGTTCTTCCATACCGCTGATCCTTATGCTCTTCCTTCGAGTGTAGTCATCCTGGTAATTGATTCTGCCTTCTAACTTCTTGATTTTTTGATAAGAGGTATCAAGTTGTTCAGTAGGAGAAAGTATTTGTGACATTATTTTTCCTCTCATTCTCATGTTCCTTGATATTCGACTTAAGTTCGTCTATTTCATGCTGGGTAAATTCAAGACTCGCTGTAAGGTCCGAGACTTTTCTCTCCAACTTATCAATATGGTCATTCATTTGCTTCACGACCACATCCATTGCAGACTTATACGCCCTATTCATTGCATCCAGCATAGGCTTGATCATCGACACATCCATCATAACCGGTAGTTAGGATTTGCCGTTGTTGTGATGAGTTGCAATGCTGTTGGTGTGACGTCAGCACGGTAGTGCCCATGCGCAGAAATCGGCAACTCGGTCGAGGGGGGAGTTTAATCTTGTATTTTACTTGGCTATTAAGAGTCCAAATATACAAGACATTATGCACTGCCCCTGGCAATAGTAACACCTGTTTACCTGGTGTGCCACTTAAGGGTCTGTAGAACTTCTGGTAATGCTCGAAAATTTGAAATCCTTGTAGAGATCTTGTCCGTGAGTGTAAACACAAGCGGCATTAAAGAGAGAAATGAGGTGACGATTGCCGCGCACATGAGTGTCACTTTGTAGAAAGTCCTGGGCAATAAAATCAATGGTAAATGTAAAATACAAGTTTGTTGGATCAATGGGGCGTTTCCTTTGTCGATGTCGATTGGCACTACGTGTAAAGGCGGTGTCACACTAGTACTTTTTCCGTCATTTTATTCCGTCGTTTTTCTGAAAATCGACGATAACCTGGCTGCGGCCTGTCACACACAAACGGTGTTTCGTCTGATACTTTCCGTCGGCACAGACCGCTCTTTTCAGGCCTTTTTTTTTTTAAATAACAATCGTCCGTGTGGTCCCAGAGGCACCTATGGTTTCTTATGGTCTCCATAAGGAACTTTTCTGAAAGGCGTGTTCACCTTGGATGTTGATTCCATAACAAAGCCAAGATTGCCATAATAAAGCGTTCTGGTGCACTTTCAGAGCGTTGAAGAGACGCGGAAAGTCTTGTTCTTGGTCCAGGATATGTAAACAAAGGCGGAAATTTGTCGACGGAAACGATCCCGATCGTCTGACAAATTCGTGCGATAAGTTCATGGAAGTTCATGAAGAGTTCATAAGTTCATGGAACTATGAAAAGTCGACGGAAATCGCATTAGTCGACGGAAAAAGTGCTAGTGTGACACCGCCTTAAGATGTGCATGCTTCGGAAGTCTTGGGTAAGGCTTTGATGTGTACAAATTTTTTCCGCATCGCCGTTGACGCAATCTCCTCAGCTACTCTGAAGATATTGTTGCATGCCTCCTCCGTCACAGCGGCTCAGAATTGTTATACTACAGTAGTTGTTTTGGGTTCAGTGGGATGACAGTGTTCAGCGGTGCCAGGTATGAAGCAATCTCCGAATTGCTTGGCAGTTGCAAAACACATTGCATTTACAGACCACTTGCAACATTGCCAGTCAACTGATCCCTTCTTTTTCGCTTTATGTTGAATGAATATCCAATAGAGTTTGTTAGCTTCAGATTTTTTTGCGGGATGAGTTTTGAACGTGATAGGGAAGATCGCATATTGCCATGTGTCCTTGGCGATTTCAGTGTTCCTTCACTCACTTCCTCTGCTGGCGGTGATTCTGGCGGCAGGGAAGGTTGCATTTCGTCATGTGTGCTTGGCGATTACAGTGGTGTACCATCATCACTCACATCTAGAAACAATGGAACGACAAACGATAGTATTACCTTCGAATCTAGTTTGAGAGAGAGAGAGAGAGAGAGAGAGAGAGAGAGAGAGAGAGAGAGAGAGAGAGAGAGAGAGAGGTTTCACATACCTTGGTAGTGTAGTGCATAACGATGGTGGGTCGAGCCAAGAGGTCACACGGTGGATTGGCCTGGCCCACGGCGTTATGGATTCGCTCAACACGAGTATTTGGCGTTGTCGATACCTGTGCAGACGGACAAAGATTCGGATCTTCAAGTCGCTGGTGATCCCTGTTTTACTCTCTGGTTGTGAGACATGGACGCTGAACACCGACCTGAAGAGGCGAATTGATGTCTTTGGTACTAGATGCCTTCGCAGGATCATGGGATACCGCTGGTATGACTTTGTGTTAAATCAGCGATTGTTCCACGAGACCGATTCAAGGCCTATTACTAGCATAGTCCGTCAGCGCCAACTGAGGCTATATGGGCATGTGGCGCGATACCCGGACGCCGACCCTGCTTGTCGGGTTGTTTCCGCAAGGGACAACCCAACCTGGAGGAGGCCTAGGGGACGCCCACAGAACTCCTGGCTGCGGCAAGTCGATGCCTCCTGCTGGGAGTTACTCGGTATAGGAAGGGAGCCTGCATGGGGACTCGCGAAGCGTGACCGCCAGGAGTGGCGCCGTAGGGTAGGCGAGGCAACGCGCCTCCCGGCGTATGCCCCCCATGATTGATTGATTGATAGGTGGGAACGAAGAGATGGTGGAGCCTTGTCAAAGAGCAGCAGGGTGAATCACAACACAGCCTGATCCCTTCCCTTCAGCGGGAGAATGGTGAAGTGGCTCACTCTGCTCTAGACAAGGCGAATTGACTGGCTAGGTATCTTGCGGAAAAAATACGCATTCCAGACCCAGAGAGGACACCACCGACACTTCCAGACTTGGTTAGAGACAAGCTAGTGCTCGTAAAAACCAGTGAAAGTGAAGTGAAAAGTGTTCTCCGGAAAGTGAATGTGAAAAAATGCAGTGGGGCCAGACAACATCAGCCCTCGGCTATTTCATTCGTGTGCTGATGAGTTGGCGAACCCGCTCGCCTCACTCTTTAACCACTGCTTCCGGACAAGCACGTGGCCAAAGGTTTGGAAGACAAGCAATGTGGTTCCCGTGCACAAGAAAGGTGGGAAAATTGAGATGAAAAACTACCCCCCTGTGTCTTTGCTATCAGTGCTTAGTAAAGCGGCGGAGACAATAGTGGCCTCGAGAGTCACGGAACATCTCGAGAGACACCATTTACTCTGCACCAGACAATTTGGGTTCCGGCAGGGAAGGTCAGCGGCTGATTTAAGAACATATTAACATAAGAAAATAAGGAAACTACAAAAGGCCGGTTGACCTACTCGAGGTAGTTCTTATGAATCTAAAAAGAATATATCCACTACCATCTATCTTCTCTATCCATGAACTCATCCAACCTCTTTTTAAAACAATCAATAGATTTAGCACTCACCACATGCCCGCTGAGCCTATTCCACTCATCTACCACCCTATTTGTGAATCAGTTCTTCCCTATCTCTTTCCTAAATCTGAATTTTTCTAGCTTGTAACCATTCGATCTCGTTCTATTTGAAGTACTAACTATAAGTACCTTATTTATATCCCCCTTATTGAATCCCTTGATCCATTTAAAAACCTCTATCAGGTCTCCTCTCACCCTGCGTCTTTCCAATGAGTGAAGTTGAAGGCGTTTTAATCTATCTTTATCATTCAAGTTCCTAATCCCATGCATCATCTTCGTCATTCTTCTCTGTATGGATTCTAACCTATTAATATCCATCCGATGGTAAGGAGACCAAAACTGAACTGCATAATCTAAATGAGGCCTAACTAACGCTAGATAGAGTTTTGAAATTACCTCAGCTGTTCTGTTTATTACCGTCCTGGCAATGAAACCCAATATTTTGTTTGCCTTATTTCTAGCGCTGATGCACTGTTCTCTAGGTCGGAGATCCTGACTAATTAATACCCCTAAATCCCTTTCTGGGTTTAGCCTACGTAAATCTGTACTACTAAGTTCATATCCATTATCCAGGTTATGTCTACCTACGTGAAGAATGCTACACTTGCTAGTATTAAAATCCATTTCCCATTTATTAGCCTACTCGTGCAATATGTCTAGTTCTCTTTGTAGAATCTCGCTGTCACGCGGTGTACTTATCTGTCGCCCTATCTTAGTGTCATCTGCGAATTTACTAATGTTACTGCTGATCCCAGTGTCTAAGTCATTTATGTAAATTATGAAGAGCAATGGGCCTAATACTGACCCATGAGGAACCCCACTAATTACTTTCCCCCAATTTGATTTCTCGCCATTAACTATAACTCTTTGTTCCCTGTTACTGAGCCATGATTTAATCCAGCTATACACCTTACCGTCTATCCCATGTGCTTTGATTTTTCTTAATAGTCTCTCGTGCGGTAGGCTACTCTATCGAACGCTTTACTGAAGTCGAGGTATATGACGTCATATATATAGATTTTAGAAGAGGGAACTACGAAGCTTTGATAAGATATTTAAGTGAGGTATGTTATTTAGGGATTAGGGAGGGGACAGGCCATGCAGGTGGCTAGGGTGCCTGGGGAGTCTAGTGGGGAGATTAGGGCGAGTCAGGTCGGATCGGGTGAGGAGGGTGTGGCTGCAGGTGGCCGGGGGGGTAGATGGGGATTATAACAAGTTTATTAACTTTTTAAGTAAAGGACAAGAGCTACACATCCCACACAGAAAACTGAGTTCTAGTAAAAATGACCCGAAATGGATGACAGGCAGGTTGAGGGGTATGATAGGTATAAAACGAGAAATTTACAGAAGACTCAAAGCTGGTGAGGTAGGACTAAGAGATAGATACACACTTTTAGCAAGAAATATCAAGAAAGACATACGCAGAACTAAGAGGGATTACGAAATCAGGATAGCTAGTAATGCGAAAAGCAACCCTAAGTGATTCTTCCAATTATATAGGACTAAGAATAGGGACAGAATAGGACCCTTAAAGGTTGAGGAAGATATAATAGCAGGTAGCAGGGAAATGAGTGAAGTTTTAAATGAATATTTTTTGTCAGTTTTTACTCAGGAGGACATGACATATATACCAGATGCAGTACAGGTGTTCAGGGGAGGGGCAGAAAATAGCTTAATGGGCATCAGTATAAGCAGAGTGGAAGTAATTAAAGAGATCGACAGACTCAGTAGCACAAAGTCACCTGGGGTAGACCTTGTCTATCCTAGGGTACTGAAAGAGTGCAAATATATAATTAGTGGGACTTTAACGGATATCTTTAACAAATCAATAAACACAGGAGAGGTGCCCACATTATGGAGACAGGCTAACGTAGTACCTATATTTAAAAAGGGGGACAGGAGCGAAATGTCAAATTACCGGCCAATTAGCTTAACGTCAGTCATAGGTAAAATGTTAGAATCAATTGTAGCAAAGAGGATCCGTGAACACTTAGAGTCACATGGGTTGATTGCTGACTCTCAACATGGCTTCACCAAAGGTAGATCTTGCCAAACTAATTTATTGAGTTTTTATAGACCAGATTATGAAGCAGCGGATAACGATGGTAATTATGACGTCATATACCTCGACTTCAGTAAAGCGTTCGATAGAGTACCGCACGAGAGACTATTAAGTAAAATCAAAGCACATGGGATAGATGGTAAGGTGTATAGCTGGATTAAATCATGGCTCAGTAACAGGGAACAAAGAGTTATAGTTAACGGCGAGAAATCAAATTGGGAGAAAGTAATTAGTGGGGTTCCTCAGGGGTCAGTATTAGGTCCATTGCTCTTCATAATTTACATAAATGATTTAGACACTGGGATCAGCAGTAACATTAGTAAATTCGCAGATGACACTGAGATAGGGCGACAGATAAGTACACCGCGTGACAGCGATATTCTACAAAGAGAACTAGACATATTGCACGAGTGGGCAAATAAATGGCAAATGGATTTTAATACTAGCAAGTGTAGCATTCTTCACATAGGTAGACATAACCTGGATAATGGATATGAAATTAATGGTACAGAGTTACGTAGGCTAAACTCGGAAAGGGATTTAGGGGTATTAATTAGTCAGGACCTCCGACCTAGAGAACAGTGTATCAGCGCTAGAAATAAGGCAAACAGAATATTGGGTTTCATTGCCAGGACAGTAACTAACAGAACAGCTGAGGTAATTTTAAAACTATCTAGCGTTAGTTAGGCCTCATTTAGATTATGCAGTTCAGTTTTGGTCTCCTTACCATCGGATGGATATAAATAGGTTAGAATCCATACAGAGAAGAATGACGAAGATGATACATGGGATTAGGAACTTAAATTATAAAGATAGATTAAAACGCCTTCAACTTCACTCATTGGAAAGACGCAGGGTGAGAGGAGACCTGATAGAGGTGTTTAAATGGATCAAGGAATTCAATAAGGGTTATATAAATAAGGCACTTTTAGTTAGTACTTCAAATAGAACGAGATCGAATGGTTACAAGCTAGAAAAATTCAGATTTAGGAAAGAGATAGGGAAGAACTGGTTCACAAATAGGGTGGTAGATGAGTGGAATAGGCTCAGCGGGCATGTGGTGAGTGCTAAATCTATTGATTGTTTTAAAAAGAGGTTGGATGAGTTCATGGATAGAGATGATAGATGGTAGAGGATATATTCTTTTTAGATTCACAGGAACTACCTCGAGTAGGCCAACCGGCCTTTTGTAGATTCCTTATTTTCTTATGTTCTTATGTTCTTATGTAACATTTGATAGCCGCTTTGTAGTGACACCAAAGTGCTAACAGGTTAATAACAATAGTAAAAGGGGCGACATATGAACGTATGAACTTGACTTTACTCAAAGAATTCACCAAAGCTGGCTCTTCCAAGGACAGATTCTTGCCAGACTCACCTCGCTTCGCCATCGTCAGGTCCCACACGACACCGCAATATTATTTATTAGTTATTTTTGTTCCAAATTTGTCTAGTGCTTGAAATGTAAAATTCAAACACAAGTACGAGTAACGTCCTATATATTACATGAAACGTAATATACAGTACGAGTAACATACTGCATTTTACACGTGAATTGGAGCATAATGGTTTGGTTGTGGCGTGAATTGGAAAGTAATGGTTTGGTTTGGGGTAAATTGAGGCGGACCAACTACTCATGAAGTTGATTCGCCTTAAGGCTTATCGTCACTGGGGTGAATCAACCTGCTACCAAATGAATAAACCTTCCTTGTTTTAGGTTACTGATTAGAGCATTTTGTAATGAAACTGTATAAAGAGATACTGCAAGAGTATACAATGCTTTGGAAAGACATGCAGGCCATACACATTAATTCCCAGAGGTGAGACAAGAAAAAAAAAGAAAAAAAAGTAAAACCTGAAGAGTTCAAAGGGCAATAAGAAAATACAGTTGAATATGCTTTGAGGAAATGATCACGTACATTTTCGTATTTCACTTTGTAATTGATGTTAAACTGGTTGGTCACCTTGAATTCCTCGCCAGTAGCCAGCCTCCTTTACACAGCTCTTTACACAGAAAATATCTTCTGTCGCTATACACACTTAATATCACTCTGTGGTTATTTATTGATTTAACTTTTTTCAATAATAAAAGACTTATCATAGAATACTCCTTAGCGTCTCATTTACCCAACTGAATGCTACATTCCCTCCATCAGCAGTGATATGATGGTGACAGCGCTGTTGTATTTCTGGTTGTTGGTATCCAGTCTTCATCTGGCATCTACAGCTCTGTTGAAGAGTAAGTCTTTCGAGAAGCAGTAAGTAATTGATTATAGTAACTTTTTTGGTGTCACTAATATTTTGCCTCAGTGAGATCATTATCACATACAAATCTTATTAGAGAGAAAATCTTGCCTTTTCATCTTCTTTCTTTGAAGTAATTCCTTTGAAAGCTACATTAACAACTGTGTTGTTTCCTCACATAGTTAAGGCGGGCAGCTGGGAGGCAGATGCGGCCGTGTCGGTGAGGGAGGTGCTTGAGGCGTCATCATTAAGTCATGCCTCTCTCATCATCATGAGTGAAATAAGCTCCATGGTGTGGCTTTGAATGCGCTCTTCTCCTTATATCACTTGGTTTGACAAACATTAACTTTGTGACCGCTGTTCTTTGCGTGTTGGCTCAATGACAGACAAAAAAAAAATTTCAGAGGGACGTCCAGACACTTCTGAATGCCTCGCGGGGTGTGGCATTTTTTGAGACGCCCAGGAATGGGTCACAACTCGCTCAGATGGTCACACTTGCCCGTAAAGTAAGCTTTTGTATGCGAAATGACGTTTGGAATTTGTTATTATTGTTAATACTAAAGTAGTTCATTCTTATCTCTTGAGCTGGATCTTGTGGTCACGGGTAGGTGAGGATGGCGTCGTGGATGGTCGTGGTGGTGGTGGTGAGTGACGACCCAGTCTTCCTGGCTGCCTTCGCTCAACAGGCCCGGAAGGGTCGCCTGTTGGTGTGGGCCAACAGGCTTATTGTAGTGAGCCACCACGCCCCACACCGCCTTCACCCGCTCCACCAGACTCTTGCCCTCACCAATTCCCTCTTACTGCTGGTGGATGGCGCGGCGGAGTCAAGCAGGTGTGTGTGTGTGTGTGTGTGTGTGTGTGTGTGTGTGTGTGTGTGTGTGTGTGTGTTTGCGAAGCTGTCCTGAATTTCTTGTCAAGATATTTTTACCACAGCTTTATTGGCGTGTGTATGATGAGATGCCCATAAGCACAACCGAACTTGTCAGCTTTATTTTAGGGTTTCTGCAAAGGCAGTGCTGCCTTTCCAAAGTCCCAGCGACTCAGTGGTGCGGAGAGCATCTTGGACGCTAGGCCATGGTCTCCAGTTGCGTGAGCCGCTCTTCTGGGAGAAATTTACCAAGTGAGTGACAATTTTTATTACTCCGTGTATCTTAGAATATAGTGTATAACTATATTCTTATAATCTTATAATCTTTTGATAACTGTAATTATCAAAGGATTATAGAATGAATGATAGGTAATTATCCCTAGTTCCAGAAACGTTTTGGAGAATTAATGGAGTTGATTTACATCATATAGTATTATGCAGAGATCATAGGTTAAGTATTCTCATGTTATTGTTTATATTTGATATTTTTTTGCCCTTTTAGGTGTGAAGATGAAATAACGACTCTCTCTCTCTCT
>CM035181.1:17078634-17095934 GCA_020233015.1 Callinectes sapidus
AATAATAATAATAATAATAATAATAATAATAATAATAATAATAATAATAATACTTATGATAACAATAAATAATTCTCGTTACATTTAAATGTAGTGTGTGTGTGTGTGTGTGTGTGTGTGTGTGTGTGTGTGTGTGTGTGTGTTGCGCGCTGCCTCCAAGAAACTAGAGACAAAATTGCCACATCCTGAGTGGTAAGTGTTCCGGAGCAGACTGACCACTTCAGACATACATTCTCATAATAACCGGTTGAAATATTTTCAACCCAAAATAATGTAAAATGCTTTTGGCAGATACTGAACCGAAGAACCTCCTTAGCATAGGTTCTTCTATCTAACAAGGAATGACCTCAGACATTCTGATGAATTTCATAAAGAACACACATTAAAATTTGTATTATTCACAAAGATGCATAATTACTAAAATAAAAGTTCCTTTTAACACCACAAAAAACAACGTGTTACTCTATTCAGATGCAGAATATTGTTGCGGCGACACCTAGTGTGAAGATAGCGTTGGCAATGCTATTAGATTGGCAATGATGCCATTGGTGTGGAGGTGGTAAAGATGGCCGGGGTTTGCGGCCAGGTGGATATCTTGTGCCTGATTGTCCAGTTGAAGGGACGCATCTGGGACGGGAGAGGGAGAGAGACGCGGCCGGAGGAGCGACACAAAGGAAAAGGGGGCTTTTGCCGACTCAGTAATTGGTGGCTGGGCGACCGGAGGGTGAGCCCAGCGGAGGCAGTTGCAGCCCAGTGAGGAAGAGAGATGTAGCCCCAGCCTTGCCTTGAGAGGACGCCTGCCTCTCCCGCTCTCCCTGAGGACGCGATCCTGCCCTGTTTGTGTAGTGGTGTTACTGTGTGCCATCCTGTATTTACTCTCTTGTGTGCTAGTTAAGTAAGGAAGTTGTGTCGTGCCTTTAACTGTATTCCTGCCTCTCTGAGTAAGTCTGGGGTCTATGGGTTTGTTACCTCGCTCCCCTTGCTAGCCACGAATCTTCGCCGACCCCGTCCTGTATGCTGTTCTGAGGGTGACGCTGTTGGTAAGAAGTGTACCTGTCGTCGCCGTGGAAGCTGTGTGTGTGTGGACGGGGTTCAGCGTAACAATATGATTGCCACCATTGATATCAAGTCACACGCCACTACGCTACACAAAATGGCCGAATTACTACAAAATGGAATCTTTTCTTAGCTATCCGCAATAATATCAGATGAAATACAAAATTTACCTACTTTCGTTTCACCTCCTCGGTTTATAAAATCACAATGTTCACCGAAGCTTATCAGAACACAATACTCACTTCAAAATTCCAATACAACACCTCTACTCACCCACAGAATCCCTCTCTTCCTCTTCTCGACTCTCGTGTCTTCCCCCGCTTAGTTCGCATGAAGAGTAACCAGTTCTCCTATTTTATAATTTCGTAATACAAATGCTAGAAACAATGCACTCTTGGTTTAATTTTACATGTCATTGCATTTCAAAACTATAATAATATTAATGTATTTGGAAACGAATCAAAAGGAACTCATGAATCAGACTTTTGATTGATATCCTTCAAGTTTAGAAAGTATGATATTGTATTGTTACGAACCCATATATGGGGGGTGGGGGCGTAGCCGTGGGTATGTGTATATGTATGTGCGTGGTGAGCTTGAGAGTAGACAAAGAATGGGACGGGAAGGAGAGAGCGACGCGTGTCGGAGCGAGACAGATGGAATGTTGACGAGTCGGCAGATGGTTGCTGCCGCCTGCCCGGCCGCAGGCAAAGAGAGGTAGAGAGGAAAGAGTTGGGGCCCAGTGAGGAGGACAGAGGGAAGAGCCGCGTGAGAGTGCTGCCTCGCTTCCCCTCGTTCCTGGACAGATATATTCTGACTGCCATGTAATAGTGCCTGTGCGTTGGCAATGTGTGTGCCAGGACTGTGTGTGCCTAGTTGACATTGTAGAAGCCTACTGGGAGGCCGTGAAAGAGGTGTGAGGTGTGAGGTGACCCGAGCTGCCGCCTTGCAGTGTGTCGCCTTGCCAAACGCGCCTTGTCATTGTGTGAGGCGTTGTGTCACATGGTGTTACGTGTACTGCTTGCTGAATAAACTAGCCAAAGTGACCTTTGTGTGTCTGCTTTGTCCCCCATTTTGAGCTGCTATAGGTACACTTTGCTACACTTGCCCATCCGAGCCGTGTGGAAGTGCCCTGTGCCCTGCTTGTGCACCCGGGAGGCCTGTGTGAACCCTATGGTCTGAGACGTTCTGTTGGGGGCAGAGAGAGGGTGTGAAGAAAAAGGGGGGTTAACGTAACAGTATCACTAACTTGGAAGGCGATCGGGAAAATAGTGATAATGACAATAATTATCCAATCAAATATAAGGAAGAAGCAGTAGACACCTGGCGAAACATCAAATACTACCAGTTAAGTGTAATTGTGATGATTCTAGCTTATCCTTTAAAAAACTTTCTTCCTTCACGCAAAACTACATACACCTAACTACACGTACATCCTTCATAAAAAGCTGAATTTCTATTGAAATAATTTAGGGACGAGTACCTCAGTGGGCTTTTTAGTTACATATTTTGTTGCCCTTGTCCAGTTCCCCTTTTACATAAAAAAGAAAAATGACCCAATAAATACACAGTTTGATATTGGTTAGGTTCATGATTAGTAATGACAACATTAATGCTAATCGTTATAATCAATAGAAACATTAATAATGATAACATTATTTTTTTCTAATACCTTGTCTACTTATATTACTCAGGCGTAAGTGATTGCTGGTCTTCTTTTAGTAAGGGGAAAGAAACTGGCGGACTCAAAATGCTGCTAGCCTTCGTGAAGGTGAAAGCATAAATTTTTCACTTAGTCCGAGTTATATTAACATAGAAGCAGCAGCAGTAGGAGAAGTAGTAGTAATAGCAGCAGTAGTAATAGCAGTAACATCATCATCATCATCATCATCATCATCATCATCATCATCAACAAAGTAGCAGCAGCAGCAGCAGCAGCAGCAGCAGCAGCAGCAGTAGTAGTAGTAGTAGCAGCAGCAGCAGCAGCAGCAGCAGCAGCAGCAGCAGCAGCAGCAGCAGCAGCAGCAGTAGTAGTAGTAGTAGTAGTAGTAGTAGTAGTAGTAGTAGTAGTAGTAGTAATAGTAGTCTTTACAATTCTGTGAACACACATTGCCTAGCCATACGTGATACGATGACAGGTTGTGTCAGTCAGTCGTAGCATGTGAGTGTGTGACCTTCTTACGTGCTGGAGGTGCTAGATAAACACAATATAAAGTGGCACCGTCCCTACTCAAGATTCACTTGGCTTCCATCTGCTTGCCGCTGCTGAAGGTTCTGCATTGTCACTCCTGCCGGTGAGTTCTACCACCCTTGTGGTGTTCATGAGCAGTCTGTGCCTTGTATGCACGAACACACACACACACACACACACACACACACACACACACACACACACACACACACACACACACACACACACACACACACACACACACACACAGACACACACACACACACATACAAACACACACACACACACACACACACACACACACACACACACACACACACACACACACACACACACACACAACTATTTAATCATCACTTAGATTGTATTTTTTTTTTTTTTTTGTCATGGGCAAGTTTCTATCAGACGCTGTTACTTCGTTGTAGAGGAAATGATGGTGTTTCAACCCCGGAGAGAAACATGTCTGTACGAGCGGCTCTCATTCTTGTGGCTGTGGTCTGCCGGCCTTTCCTTGAGGTCAATCGCTCGCCGGTGTGGCAGGAGCCCGCATACTGTGAGGCGCTGGTTGCAATGGTGGGAGCGGAATGGACGCCTCACTAGGGCGTTGGGGGGACAACAGCGCTACCAGTTCCACGCTACAGACCTGAATTTTACTTCTAGGATGAAACCAATAGATCCATCTTGCTCTTACAGTCATATGAGGTCCAACACGCAACAGCTGCCAGAAGAAATCTCAAGTCAAAGAATGATGCACTGTGCTTCTAGTAATCAGTGCTTGGCTGATTTCATCACTCAGTGAATTTCATATCAAAGATGCTTGAAAATGATTGATTATCAAACGAACTCTCCACAACTTCACAGAAAGAAGCAACAGGTTTCCGTTGCTACCTATTTAAAACTGACTTCGTAATGAGATTTCATCTATGATCTTGTTATCAGTAAACATGTATGACCAAGTTTTCACTTAATTATTTTTTTCCTGTCACCTATTGGAAAAATACTCTCAACCATTTAACTGATTGTGCTAGGGAAAAGTAGGCGTCTTGTAGACAGTAGCAAGTTGATTGATGAAGGAATTGTAAGGTGGTTTCCAAACATTATATTGGTGTTTATGCAAATTTTTATTGTATTGTCAGCGATACAGTGGTGCACGATTTTGTCACATTTTTCGTGACCAGAGAAATTAGAGACAGAAAAATTAATGGAAACATTATTGCCTCTAAGTGAAAAAAATAGTTCTTCATGGGGTAACTTGATCTTCACTTCCTCGGTTTGTGTTTACAGAACATTATTATTATTATTATTATTATTATTATTATTATTATTATTATTATTATTATTATTATTATTATTATCATTATTATTACTATTATTATTATCATTATCATTACTATTATTATTATTATTATTATTATTATTATTATTATTATTATTATTATTATTATTATTATTATCATTATTATTATTATTACTATTATGATAATTATCATTATTCAATTCAGCGAGAGAATTGGGTGCTTTAAGAGAGAGAGAGAGAGAGAGAGAGAGAGAGAGAGAGAGAGAGAGAGAGAGAGAGAGAGAGAGAGAGACATAAACGAGTACAGTTTGTAAAATACTAAGGTACCACTGAAAGAAAAAAAACCTGTTGTTAAATGCAATAAAACTTCGCTAATAAACGCATAAGTTGAATGTGTTTTTCAACTTTCCAAGCGCTGTCAATGTGATGTTACTTTCCTTCCGCCAGACGCTACAGGAGGATGAATGCGGTGTACTACTTTTGGTTCCTCTTGGTCTCCTACATACTAGTGGTTCCTGCATTTCGTTTTGAACGTAAGACTACATCATGGAGATCTCATTGGTTCATTTTATAAAAATTCTATTATTGTTGCGATAGACAGTCACTTTTTTCTCTCAGGGTTTATGTCCTTTCTTTTGCAACTCTATATCAAATTTCCTCTCTAACAGTTCTTTAGCTGATGTGATAGACAGCCTCTGTTCTTCTCCTAAATCTATAAACAGTGGTGCTCCTCTGCGTTCTATCTGGCCACTCACTCTCTTGCTATAATTTTTCAATGATATTCTAAACCAAAATTATTTTTCTATCCCCTCTTACGCCCATAATACTACTCTCTACAACTTTCCACGTCTTTTCAGAGATGACCAACCTTTCATTATGTAAACAGATTCCATAGGGACGCTACAGAACACCTCTCTAAAATTTCTGATAGGGATAGAGCTATCTTAATGTTGTTTTATACCTCAAAACCAAACTCCTTCAGCTCGATACAGCCTTCCAGACAACTATGTCCTCTTAATGATATTCAACTGTGCCCCTCTTATACACCAAACATCTTCTGTCTGTCATCTGATTTATGATCTAAAATGAAAAATTCACATCTCTTCTCTAATCAAAATAGTTTCTATGAATCTATGGCTATGAGTTTTTAGTTGATTCCCCCCAGTTTTCTCATAATTTCCGTCCTCTCCCTCAATTAACTCCTTACAAAGGTCAATATTCATCTAAGTATGGAATTTGCTTCACATGTATAAGAAGTGGGGGAGGGGAGCTCCCATTCATAGCGTTTACTTCATCTTATTTATTTATCAATTTTTTGATATGGTGAAATATGATGAAAGAGCTTTTCGTCTTATCAATTTCCCTCCTCTAACAGAATGTCTTCATCCATTTTCTAGTCACCGTAGTGGTACATCTTTTTCTATATTTCATCGCTATTTTCATGGCAAATGCTCCTTCAATCTAGCTAATTCCTTGCCTACCTACTTTCTCGGCCTCACTGTACAAGATTTTTTTTTTCATTCCTATTCTGTCCACTTCCCTAGTGCAAGAGTTAATAATTATTTTCAATCATTCATCACTTTCTTTAGTAAATTTTCGAACTCCATGCCTGCGTCTGTATTTCTTTCTAACTATGACTTGAACTCTTTCAAGAAGGTTTGGGAAAGAAACCTTAGGGGAATTTCCTTTTTTTCTCTCTTTTTGTTCCTCTTGACAAGCGGCTCTCCAACTTGTTAAAGGAGAAAAAAAAAAAGTCACTATTGAGTTCAGAGTGGCTTTATATAATGAGGCATTATTGACCAGATCCTTGTTATATACTAACTACTCGACGTAATGAATAAATTGGTAAAAAAACATCTACAACTAACTCTTTGTTCTGCACTCAGACACCGAACCGACCTGGGATACAGACGCGGCCACGGCAGTGAAGGATGTTCTACTTGGGTCATCAAAAAGCGACGCCTCGCTCGTCATTATTGCTGGCAAAGGCTTCTCGGTGAGACCTGCATCCAGTTTTATTATTACGAATTATTGTGAACATTGTTCTGAAGAAATACTAACAAATATTATTTCAGAGGCAAGTCAGGAGATTCTTCGGAGCCTCGCGGAGCGTTGTGGTGTTTGAGGCGGCGACGAATGATTCCCGGCTTGACCAAGTCGTCAGACGCGCCCGCCAGGTAAGATTCATGCCTGGTTTGGCAAGTTATTGTTGTTCTTGTTGCTGCTACTATTATACGTAGTGCTATTGCCACCGTGTCTACCTCTAGTACAGTACACTGTAACCACTACTACTATAACAGCAAGAACAACAACAACAATTACTACTACTACTATTTTCTAGTTGCGAATAACCATGATCCCTATATGTTTGTGGACAGGTGAGGATGGTGTCGTGGATGGTCGTGGTGGTGGTGGTGAGTGACAACCCAGTCTTCCTGGCTGCCTTCGCCCAACAAGCTCGTGAGGGTCGCCTGCTGGTGTGGGCCAACAGGCTCATTGTGGTGAGCCGCCGCGCGCTGCACAGCCTCCATCCTCTCCACCAGACCCTAGCCCTCACCAACTCCCTCCTATTGCTGGTGGATGGTGGGGCGGAGTTAAGCAGGTGTGTGTGTGTGTGTGTGTTATTCACCACGGTCGCCTGCTGGTCACCCAACCAGCTGAGACCACATCACACACTACACACCGGGACAGTAAGGCCACAACTCCTCGAGTTACATCCCGTATCTACTTTCTGCTAGGTGAACAGGGGCTAGATACACATTAAGAGGCCTGCCCATTTGCTTCTTCGTCCCCGGGACTCGAACCCGGGTCCTCTCGGTTGTGAGCCGAGCGTGCTAACCACTACACTACGCTGTGTGTGTGTGTGTGTGTGTGTGTGTGTGTGTGTGTGTGTGTAAGCTGCTGTATACACTGACGAACCTCTCATATACTGTCCTGTAATCATGACCAGCATGTTACTGTCTGCTTCCCTGTATGTTTGTGGACACTGTCACGGCCAAATAGAGCGCTGCTGTTTCAGGGCTGTTGGTTGGGTGGTGCTGCCGTACCAGCGACCTGGCGTCGCCCCACTGCTGGTTGCCTCCTGGACGGCAGGTGGCAACCTTTCATTGCATCGGCCGCTTTTTTGGGACAAATTTAGCAAGTGCGAGACAATATTATGATATTTATTACACACATATTCAGTTATGAGTAATTTCCCGTTTACACACACAAAAAAAGAGTAAAATCATATTTCATATAACCAGTTCTTCAAATTCTTATGCGTCATTTATTGGATGACAATGTTTCCTTCGTGCTTTAAAGCGTTGACATCCTCACAGAATGTCTGGAGAGGCAGAGTTAGTTGTGGCGATGGAGAGGAACCACAGACATAAAATGAAAGAGGAACCAGACCCAAAGGCTCCTGGCGGCATGAGGGTGCAGTTCAAGGGATTCATGGTCACCGTTCTTGATTATCTTGCTCAGGGACTCAACTTTTCGTAAGGCAGGAAAACTGATATAGTTTCTTGAGATGTTTCAGGTGATGATATAATAACTGACAATCGGATTATTGGTGTTTACAGTGCATGAAAGCTTATTAACCACTGTAGTACGTATTGTTTCCTTGCATCGGAAAAGGTACACGTTCCGGAGGCCACCAGACGGATCCTGGGGCGTGAAGGAGCGTGACGGTACCTTCACTGGCATGGTGGGGCAGGTGTACAGCCAGGTAATGATACTCTTTCTCTTCTTTCCTTTCTGTCTGTT
This sequence comes from Callinectes sapidus, assembly GCA_020233015.1. Classification (NCBI taxonomy): domain Eukaryota; kingdom Metazoa; phylum Arthropoda; class Malacostraca; order Decapoda; family Portunidae; genus Callinectes; species Callinectes sapidus. The sequence continues at coordinate 17,086,926 of CM035181.1, forward strand.
AATTTCTCAAAATATCCACATACTGCCTGGAAGAAGATAATATATCGTTCATTGTGTGTAAGGAAGACCAGGAAATTAGAAAATGATCATCAGATAGACTAGAGGGTGATCATAGTGTAAACTGATATAAAAAGCCTCATCTCATTCCTCCCCCATTCTAATGGCACATATTCAGTCATATTGATGTGTTTGAGTATGATTAATTCAAATGTGAAAAATAAATTTTGGAAGTGACTCGAGCATTACGAGTGCACCAATCCATGCTTCTTCAAACTTTTTTGGAGGTAGTGAATGCGGCATTTGATTCAGTTAGCTCATGATAATTACATTTCTGTGTTCCCGCAGGAAGTGGACCTCGGGTTGGGGCCTTTTGCGTTGAACGCTCCCCGATTAGAGGCCGCTGATTTCACTTGGCCAGTCTCCCTTATGTCTGTCCAGGTGTTCGCCGGTCTAGGAAGTGTTGAAGTGGATCCCTGGGGTTTTGTGTTGCCCTTCGGTTCGTGGGTGTGGGCTGCAGTGCTTGGTTTTCTCTTGCTGCTGTCTATCGGTTCTTTCTTCCTCTCTTTCAAATTCTTTGAGAGAGATTTTAGTGAGGAAGGCTTCGCTTTTGTCAACATTATGCTCCGTCAGTGTGAGTGTCTCATTTACTAATCTCTTATTATATCAATGAAACAGCTATCCTATTGAATGGTCATGCTTGCTTTTTTACCGGTTTATAGTCCGCTTTATCATTGGTGTCCGTTTAATTCGATAACTGCATTTCAACTCTAATTCGTGTCCTCCTATCTAAAATAAACAGAAGCTCAAAGATCTAAATCATTAACGTCTCATTGGAAACCTGACTTGAAAATGAGACAATCCTCATATATCACAAATTTGACATGACATATGTGGTCATTAAACTAGGTCGCTGATATTCAATTTTGCTTTTGGTTTGAGATCCCCCAAATATTTTTCGATGATAACAATAAATTTACCCAGTGGTTACTATCGAAGATATGATGTAGAGTTTTGTATCTGGGTCAGCTGCTTGTGATTCTGCGGTGATTCACTGAGTGAATCTGCTCTTGCGTTTTTTTTTTTTTTTTTTTTTTTTACATATTACATTTCATTGAATGATAATTAGTCTTCAGAAATCCTCCCTCATATTAAAATTCCTATGTCATTAGTGGTAACGGTAAGATTGGAAGTTTTCCAAGGGAAATAGAAACTGAGGGAATAGAAAGGGACTGCTTTGCAGTCCACAGAAACTCAGGTTATCTGGATTGGTTGCCATGAACCTGAACAAACTTTGGTTACAATGAATGAATCAGAGGGTCCAGCGTGCTGGCTGGATTAAAGTGAACAGATCTCTGCTTGCAACACTGCTAATTCACATAAGCGACTCTTGTTCGGCAGCCGTGCTGGTGGATAATAGCGGATGGATGTGGCAGCGCATGGTGCTAGGCGTGTGGATGCTGATGACCATGGTGCTGACGCGGAGCTACGAGGGTAACCTGATGTCGTTGCTGGCCGTGAGGCACCTGCCCCAGCCCTACCAGACCCTCAGGGACGTGTTGGACGATCCCTCAGTGGTCATGGTCTGGGAAAAGCAAGGAGCACCCATGCAGGCGGTTATGGTAGGTAAACACACACACACACACACACACACACACACACACACACACACACACACACACACACAGAAAGAAGAATCCAAAAGTCTATTCTGATTTGGATTTCAATTATTATTTACCCTTTATTTATTTCTTCCCGGTAGGACGCCACTTCTGGTATCTTCCATGAGGTGAAAATGAGTGAAGAACAGGGGCGCCTTAAGCTTTTACCAGTGTACACATATTCTTCCATGTTGGACGATATTATATACCAAAGGAAAGTGATTATCGACTACGAAGTAGTACTAACGGTAACCAGAAGCAATTATTTCTCTCGCACAGGTAAGACAACACACACTCAGATAGATAGATAGATGAATTATTTTATTGACCACAATAACATACATTAACTTAAAATTACAATGCAATGTAGTCTTTATTTGTCCATCCCTGATCATAATCTGGTATCACTTAATCTACTAACGGTTTAACTTACCAAATAATAAAATTACATTACAGTAATAAATAAGAAAAACAAAAGCGAACAATAGCAACATATCCACTAAGGATATTAAATATACAAAACACATTATTAATGCAAAAAACAAACAAACAAACAAACAAACAAACAAACAAACAAACAAACAAACAAACAAACAAACATGGTCTATCGTGTATATAGGATAATTTGGGGTGAGTGTACGACTGATTCTGAAAATACAAATTCAGAACTGAATTTACAGTGGAGCATACAGTTGCGTTATCAAATGTGCCACCGGATAAATAATTAAGTCCACTTAAACCATATGCGCCAAGGATATGTTGTGAAATTAAACACTCTTATGACATGATCTTCTGTCTGCACCATTCCGCAGGGACATAATGGCTCCTCTAGAGGAAGGTGGCCACGTCCCCACCTGTTTCACCTGCCAACCTCAACAGCCAGCTAGTGTGCTTACAGGAGAAAGCGACTAAATGATATCCTATGATCTTTTCTAACTCCATGTCTAAAAGGGTATATGTACATCGTTTACCGTTAAGCCAGGATTTATTTCCTTGTATGTTATTTTTCTTGACAAGTGCGAAAGAGAGATATTCAGCTTTAGGGATTCCATACCTACGGTAATGTTATATTTGTGATGGAACAGTATCTGATGCAAATGTTTTTTTGCGTTGTACCTTTCATTAAGAGTCACACTGATTGCAAGATTTTGCCAGATCTTGAAGAAATGTCTTTGCTTGCTACGAACAAGTTTTTTCAGTGGTGGATACCCGCACTCAACATAATACTTTTCCTTACAAGTTGTTCCCCTCACACCCAGTAACTGCTTCAAATATAAGTTGTAAATTTTTGTCCCCAGTCGGAGATCAGCATTTAACCAAGATTCACATTCATATAATAAGATTGGCATGAGAGCAGCATGAATTTTTTTTAACAATAAAAGGAACATCATTGTTTTTCTTAAGAAATGATACGAATTTATTGACATGAGCAATCTTAATATTAGCTTGAACTTGACAGAAGAAGAGACCGATCCATCACATATGAATGGGCAACCTAAATGTATAAAGTGTTCACATGACTTCACAACTAAATCACCCAACTCCAACGGTTCTCCGTCTCTCTGGCTTCCACAGATAACAAAAAAAATGTGTTTTTGATTCATTAATTTTCATTCCATAACTTTCACAAAATCTTAATAAGATATCTAATTTTCTCTGCATGTTTGCTCTAGTAGTACAAGCACATGAAGTCAAGACAGAAATCCCTCTGGTTCACAGTTTTCCCTAATAAGCTTGATGAGATCATAAACATGAATAATAAACAAAATGCAAGAAGTGGGCAAGACTTGACAAACACCAATTGAAGTTGATATAATAACTGTGTCAAGCATGCTATCGGTAATAGGGTACATAGCAATTAGTGCAGCCAACATTATTCCTCCACAAACCAATCTGTGTAGAATCTTAAATAGAACTCGTCTAGGTACTAGATCGTAGGCCTGAGAAAAATCTACCAATGTTACAAATTTTTGTTTCTTTTCTTTGCAAAGTCTGTTAAGGTTGTGAGTGGTGTACCTCAGGGGTCCCCTGTTGTTTTTTGGTTCACATCGTGGACATCAGCAGACTGGTCTTGCACTCCACCGTAAGATCATTTGCAGGCGATACCAGGATCCAATGCCAGATAACAAATGCCAATAGTTCAGTGGAATCACAAAACGATCTCAATGTTATCTATGAATGGGCAAAAACTAACAATATGAATTTTAACGGCACTAAATTTGAACTGATACGATATGGAAAGAATGAATAAATAAAGATGTACAAAACACCCAGTGGAATGACAATTGAAGACAAAGATAAGATCAAGAACTTAGGAGTTGTTATGACCAGCGACGCCGTTTTTGAGACTCATATTGGATAAGTTGTGAGAAAATGCAGATTACAGATGGGATGAGGCCTACGTACGTTCAATTGTCGAGATGAGTTACCAATGATTATAGTCTATCGTGCACTAATTTTACCTCTGCTTGAATACTGTTGCAAACTGTGGCACCCATGGAAAGTAAGAGAATCAAAATCCTTGGAAAGTGTGCAGAGAACTTTTACAAATAAGATAACCTCGATGAAAGAATATAATTACTGGGATCGTCTGAAACATCTGCACTTACTGTATATTCACTGGAAAGACGACGTGAAATGTATATAATAATCTATACATGGAAAATCATAAATAAGCTTGTATCAAACATGAGCAGCACCGGCATCACCACCACAAACCATCCACGGTTGGGTATTATGTGCGTGCCACCGAAAGTGAATAACCGGCACGTGCCGGTAGACTAATAACTATTCGTATTTCATCACCACAGTCTGTTGGTGGTGGGACCAAGGCTCTACAACTCTCTGCCAAGAATTCTAGGAAATTTGACTGGTGTTAGTGCTGAAACTTAACGACGCGCTAGCGACAGGCGTCTGTCGGTATTAACGACAAACAGTATCCACGAACGCAGAGGGTGACGTTAGGACGTCGTTATTAGAGTAATTTTCGTGTCGTTAATAACTTTACTACACCTCCCGATGTGTAGTAAAGACAACGCTATCTCTTATATAAATATTTTTGTCCACAAAATGATTTTTTTTTTTTTTTTTTTTACCTCATCCATACTTTACCATTCAAGAAACATGATATTCGGAGGCACAAAATGCAATTTTGCATGGAACAGCCAAAATAAAGATCGAGATGAGGGAGCAAATTTGGCCGCGCCGCCGATCGGCGAGACAAAGCCAGCAGCAGCAGTAGCCTAGTGACTGATGTAATGGAAGTTATCTTTGTACGGATATAGGATCGTGCCACAAGGATTGCCTTGACCTCTAGATACTGAAATACCACTTCCCTTGGAATAAACTAATAGTAGTAGTAGTAGTAGTAGTAGTAGTAGTAGTAGTAGTAGCGGTGGTGGTGGTGGTGGTGGTAGTAGACGACAAATTATAATGCTGATTATATTAATGATAATAAAATAATAATCTTAATAATCATAATGATGATGATGATAGTAATAATATTAGTAGTAATAATAATGATAATAATAATAATAATAATAATAATAATAATAATAATAATAATAATAATAATAATAATAATAATTTTAATAATAATAACGATGATGATGATGATGATGATGATAATAATAATAATAATAATAATAATAATAATAATAATAATAATAATAATAATAAATATAAATGTGATTGGCTGTCTCTCGATAGCCAATGAGCGCTCTTATGCGAATTAGCGACACCCACCCGAAATAGCGACAATGTTCTTGAGTGTCGCTATGAGGTCTGTCGTTAGTTAATTAAGCGCGTCGTTATTACCGACGCGCTTAGCGACAAGCTTCGTGGATCCGGGCCCCGACTCGATAAAATTCTTAAATCTGTGCCCGACGAACCAAGGCTGCCGCGAGCAACACCGGAGGAGGAGGCATCTCCTTGTCCTGGGAGCCCATAGCTCCCGAGCAACCTTCAGGAACTTCAGGAACTTCAGGTGTGTGTGTGTGTGTGTGTGTGTGTGTGTGTGTGTGTGTGGTGTGGGCATGTGCGAGGTGAAGAATACCTCTCAGTCCTGGCTCTTTTGTTTTTTAGCCGGGTTAACCCCGTTCCTTGAGCTCTGAACTATTGGCTATTGGCTATAAACCTCTCTGCGAATGAAGTAAGTCCGTATTGAGAATATAATGGAGTGATAAGGGTTTCGAGATGAGTAGACATAACTAGTACTAACTGAAACTCTAGACTACACCTTTAGGTCGATGGCAACAACATGTACGTAGAATTAAGTTGATGTCATGGAAAATGAATGGGGTAATGACTAAATTGGAAAAAAGAATGTGTGCAGAACTTCCTTATGAATTATGACATTGTGTGCTTGAATGAAGTTAAAACTTCTTTGCTTGTTTGTCTCCCAGGATGCGCCTCTTTTATGAACAACAAAATGTCGCCTCATCAAGGTGGGACAGTGGTTATGGTAAGGAATGATTAAGCACAGTCTGTCATGAAAGCTGACACATGCACGGTCGACCAGGTGTGGCTTCAGTATAGTTCTGTGTAGGGAGTTGTGTCCGGCTACTTTTACGTTCCTCCAATCGACTCGTCACATTTTTCACACAACTCCTTCGCTTCTATCCAAAATAAAAATATTGGCAAACGAGGGTAATAATAAGTATATGATTATTGGTGACTGTAGTGCTAGATTTAGAAATATTGTTAGAGAGTTACTTGCACGAGTAGAGTTGCCAAACTCTGCCGAGTACTCTTATCATCACATACCACACCAGGTCAAGAGGACCAATGATAATGCTAGTGTTTCGGCAACCATGTGCATTGATCTCAAATTAGTGGTCATTCATAACTTAAGATTAAGGAATAAATAATTTGCAATTAAAATGTCTTACAAACAAAGTAATGGATCTCAGAATTGGATATATATTTAGTATCTGGTAACATGATTGATTATGTACAAGAGTTTGGTGTAAACCAAACAGATTTCCTACCTTCTGACCATGCTTCAATATCGTTACAGATAGATGTACCAGGTACAGACGTTTATGATCTTTTCAGTAGAGCGATATAATTCAAGTGTAAAGAAACCTGTCAAATTGTCACCTATAGATCATGAAGCCTTTGTCAACAATATTTCTAATATTGATTTGAATAATATCAATTTTACTAATGTAAATGTGCTTGTCAGTAACGTAGCGAATACGTTGTATGAGTGTTTTGAGGCAAGTCAAGTTCCTGTGGTTAACGTAGCGCCGGGTGGGACAGGTTGCTGAAGGACTGTGATGATGTAAGGGTATAGAAAGCCATCGATTGGCAAGGAAAGTTCCAGGATTATTCTTTTTGTTCTATTGATGATACCATCCCATCTGATGATGAATTTAAAACTTATTATGAAACATTATGTAATCATGGCTAAAACGAAAATTTCAGTGATTCTAACCGTTCTCCTTATGTAACAGTTTTGGATTATGGATTCACAGTTGATGAGTTAACCCTTCAAGTTGAAGCTGGGATCTGAAAAAGCATGTTGTGTGTAGATGGTGCCTCTCCTGGTATATTCAGTTTGCTCCCTGCAGCGGGTTTAGCATTTAACAATGTTTTATCTTATGCTGTCTTTACCTCTGTCAGTTATCCTGAAAGCTGGACGACAGCATGGCTATTCACCATCTTAAGAAGAAGAAGAAGAAAAAAAAGGCAACAAGCAGAATTGCGAAAAATTACCGAGGAATCTCTAATAAACAGTATAACAAAACTATATACCTTTGTATTATGTGCGTGGTTACAAAACTGGTTTATTCCTTATAGAGAACGAGGAAGAGCCCGGAAAGGACTATAGTATTTGGATCATGTAGTAATTTTACGCCTATTAATGGACTGGAAGGTGGCACCCTTGACAGCCACGCTATGAGTTTGGTTTGTAAGAAAAGCTTGTATCCACTTTCCCAGCGCACCAGTAATTCCAAGATCTCCTAATTTGTGTAGTAAGATACCATGATCCAATTTATCGAATGCTTTTTCAAAATCTAAGTATACTACGTCCACATTGTCCCCTTTTTCTAACAACTCCATTATGTTCTCGTGGTGTTCATTGAGTTGTGAGACATGAGTGTCCTGCACCAAAGCTGTGTTGCCCTGGGTTCATTAGGAGGCTGGTCTCTAAATAAAGGGTCATGTTTTTGACAATAATTTTTACCATTACTTTGATGATGTGCGAGGTGAGTGCAACAGGTCTGTAATTCGCTGTATGGGTGCGTGAGCCTTTCTTACAAACTAGCGTTATCCTGCTCTGTTTCAGTAGTTCCGGCATAATTCCACTTTGGAACGATGCATTGAACAGCATTTTTTTTATCTATACAAAGTGGGCATTTTCATGGGAATTTATGAGCTAAATCAATCAATCAATCATAGGGGGCATACGCCGGGGGGCGCGTTGCCTCGCCTACCCTACGACACCACTCCTGGTGGTCACGCCTCGCGAGTCTCCATGCAGGCTCCCTTCCTATACCGAGTAACTCCCAGCAGGAGGCATCGACTTGCCGCAGCCAAGAGTTCTGTGGGCGTCCCCTAGGCCTCCTCCAAGTCGGGTTGTCCCTTACGGAAACAACCCGACAAGCAGGGTCGGCTTCCGGGTATCGTGCCACATGCCCATATAGCCGCAGTTGGCGCTGACGGACTATGCTAGTAATAGGCCTCGAATCGGTCTCGTGGAACAATCGCTGATTTGACACAAAGTCATACCAGCGTAATCCCATGATCATGCGAAGGCATCTAGTACCAAAGACATCAATTCGCCTCTTCAGGTCGGTGTTCAGCGTCCATGTCTCACAACCATAGAGTAAGACAGGGATCACCAGCGACTTGAAGATCCGAATCTTTGTCCGTCTGCACAGGTATCGACAACGCCAAATACTCGTGTTGAGCGAATCCATAACGCCGTGGGCCAGGCCAATCCGCCGTGTGACTTCTTGGCTCGACCCACCATCGTTATGTACTACACTACCAAGGTATGTGAAACTTTTCAAGATCTCAATGTCCTCGCCACACGCATGGACAAACTGTACTGTTTCATCCAGCACGCCTCCAAACACCTGGACCTTGGTCTTGGCCCAGGAAACCTTAAGTCCCAAGGGCTTCACCTCCTCGTGCAGTGCCTCTAGAGCCATTACCAGAACCTCCAGTGACTCAGCGAAGATTGCTGCATCATCAGCAAAAACAAGATCTGTAATCTTTGTGTTGCCGACAGATGCTCCAAAATGACTTTGTTTCAAACCCTGCGTAGTACCCAATCCATGCATGTGTTGAAAAGTGATGGAGCAAGCACACAGCCCTGCCTCACACCTGTATTCACAGGGAA
>CM035181.1:17098793-17127685 GCA_020233015.1 Callinectes sapidus
TTCAGAGCTTGATAGGCAGGTCTGAGGTCATTAGCATTTAAATGACACTCGACATCCTCAGTGAGACCCCTGACGTACCTCTCCTTGTCTCTTCTCAGAAGAGTTCTAGTCCTACGTGACAGAGCCCTGTACTGGTCATGGTCCCCAGCAAGTCTGGCAGCGCGGCTCTCCTCAATACTTTCCAGCGTCTCTACCGAGGTGAAGCCACTCCGTGACCTCGGGCGCTCCCCAATGCATTCCTTGGCAGCCTCAAGAGTCTCACTTTTGAAGGTATCCCATAGCTCTTCAGGGTCCTCAAGGGTGTCGAGCACTCCAAACCGATTGGAGACTGTCACTGCATACTCTTGTGCACATGTCAAGTCCTTCAGCTTCTCAAGATGAAACACAATGTGGTTGTGTCTTGGAGGCTTTCTGGACTTGATATGAAGCTTGAGTGAAGCAACAACAAGCCTGTGATCAGTCGCAAAGAAATCGGCACTCCGAAAAACCCTACAGTTCTGGAGGATCCTCCAACGAGTACTGACAAGGATATGATTGATCTCCTTCGCTACCCCTCCGGCATTGCTATACCAAGTCCAGCGGTGCAGCGCTGGTCTCTGATACCAGGAACCCGCAATTCTCAGCCTTCTGGATCTTGCAAAATTCAGAAGGAAAGAGCTGTTGTCATTCCTGGTACCAGAACCATGGGGACCAACACATATTTCATAGCCAGCCCTTTCAGTGCCAGTGACAGCATGAAAGTCGCCCAGGACAATGAGTGCATCACGACGGGGACACTGGTCCAGTACAGAGTCGAGTTTGGCATAGAACATCTCCTTCTCTTCAGTTTCACATACCGCGGTAGGAGCATATACAGCAACAACAGACATGAAGCCTAAACTGTGCTTCAGCCTTAATCGCATTATACGCTCATCAACCGGAATAACCTCTACAACAGACGGCTGCAGTCTGCTGGAGACGCCTATGGCTACCCCCTTGACATGGTGACCATTGCTCATGCCGGACCAGTAGTAAGTAAAACCATTACTACTGGTCTCGCCACTGCCAGGCCTCCTTGTCTCAGAGAGCCCCACCATATCCACCCTCAGCCTACTGAGCTCATCTGATAAATGAGGCAGTCGGTGATCCTCTGAGAGACTCAGGACATTCCAGGAGCCCACACGCAGAACCCTTCAAAGGTTCACCCCAGGAGCGGTCCAACGTGCAGGCGCCACATCTGCAGCCCCACCGGCACCCCCAAAATCAGAAGTAGGGCTAGGGGGTCCTTCCGCCCCTCTCAGGACACAGGGCTCCCGCAGGCTTTCCCCTGCATCCGTCATACTGGTAGGCAGGCCCCTCTGGTGCCTTGGCACCCGAGAGGTCTCCACGGTCGGACCCTCTAGCATACTTGGATCGTGGCCGAGGCCAGAGGCTCGCCCGCGCCTATAGCCCCCACCCCGACCTCTGCCTCTAACTTTGTTGGTGGCTGTGGGTGTTTTTTACGGGGAGGGGTTGCAAGCCCCACCCCAACCAGGCTAAAGGAGACTAAAGGGCTAAAGGAGACCACCTAATGAAGGCCTCCCATCTGAAAGCCCACCCACTAGAGGGCCGTTACCCCGAGTGGACGCCCAATTTCCACTCAGACCGTAGTCAGTATTCGAGCCTATGCGCTCGGGGATCCCAAGGCCCACAGAGCGCAAGCGGTTCCACTGTACCACAGTTTTTAATAGAATTGCAAGAAACTCGTCAGGACCTGAAGCCGCGGTAGGTCGAATTGTCTGAACTGCCGCCAAGATATCGGCTACTGTAAACTGCACCTCACGTAGGTTTCGCTGTCTCGCTCCATCACACGTGAAAAAAAGTTTCTGGATCTGGTATGATTTTAATTTCATTCGGAGCACTGTAAACCTTTACAAATTGCTGGCAAAAAAGTTCATTCAGTTTACTTGGATTACTCTTTGGGTTGCCATCTGCATCAGTCAAAACCATGATATCAGTTTTCAGTTTTGATTTACTCCTTGCAAAGGAATAAAAATACATATGATACATATGATACGTTTTGATGGCGTCCATTGCAGACATTTCAGCCAACTGCTGTTCTCGAAGAACTGAGTTCTTCAGTTCCTGGTCCATCCTCAGTAGCCTTACTTTCAGAAGTTGTTTGTAGTGATTAGATATTGTTTTTCCTAATTTTTTCCGTACTACTGTTTTTTTTCTCATTAGAATTTGTCAGTCTCTTGGAATATCGTGTTTCTTGTTACCTAACCGTCTTTTAGGAGAGTAATGCTTGCAAATATCTAAGCATACTTTCTTGATTTCTTCATAGAGTGTCTCCTGTTGATGAATACCCTCGAATGTATGCCAAGGTATCTCACTCAGTTCAGTCTTTATGCAGCCCAGTTGGTCAAAGGACTTAACAAATTCAACATATTAAAGCCAGTACCTGGCTCATCTGGTTATGAATTATCCACCTGTTTTTTCATTAACGAGGTTTTAACAGTAATCAATCGGTAGTCACTTGCCTGCCAAGGGTTTACCTCATACTCCTGCACAAATTCCTGGCAGTTAATGAAGAAGAGGTCCAAGATATTTTCTTTGCGTGTTGGTATTTGGATGAACTGTTGCAGACAGAAGTCCTTACCAAACTCAATGAGTCAGTCAGCTTATAGCTTATTATCAATACTTCCGCCATAGACACTTTCACAGTTCCAATCCACAGTCGGTAAATTAAAATTACCTGTTAAAATAATGTTCGGCAAACATGCACTTAATGCATTCAGCTTGACCTTCATCTCCTCCAATGGCGAGATTAACAAGTTACTCGGACAGTCAGGTGGTCTGTATAAAGTTATAACTGTTAGTGCCAGTTGTATAATGTATAGCATATGATACTCCACATATGAGTTTGAAGCCGTCGCCAACACTTCCATAGAGGCTGAAAATGCATTATGCACATAGGTTACGACTCCCCTTATCTTCATACCTAATGCCCTATCAGTACGATAAGAAGTATATCCATGTAACTGAATTTCAGAATCAAAATGATTATCACTGAGACGGGATTCAGTCAAAACAATCAATATGGCAATTTCTGCAAAAGTTTCCTCGTTCAAGATTTGGAATTTTGTTTTATCATGTCGAGCTCTGAGGCCAGCAACATTACCAAGCATAATGTCATTTTACTAGGTGATTTCCTTTCCAGTGGTGTAGTATGTTGCCTTACAGTTTTATCGCAGTCAACGGCTGTTTGTCAGTATAAACGGGTACTTTATCTAGCTTTTTGACATTACATCTGCCATTGTCATTGTTTTTCTAATAACTGTCTCTCTAGCAGCAATAAAAGTGGGACAGTTTGTGCTGAATGACTTATGAACATTTTCGGTGCAGGATAACGCCATACAGTTACATTTCTCAGCCGTACGAGTATTCTCCTGGCAATCGGATGTGAAATGAGCACTTGCACTTCGGTTCGGGTGCTCAACACACTGCTTTGACATGCCCGAAAAGCTGGCAGCGGCTGCACCTGTTGACCCAATACCTGTTGTATGTCCGACATCAACATTTATAGGGTGATATCCATAGTACCTGTTATTAGCAAGATATTTGAAAGAGCTATTGCTCATAGACTTTGAGAATAATAATTTATTATCCAATTGTCAGCTTGGTTTTAGAAGGCATTCCACAACACAATCAGCACTATTACATTTTGTTTCTAAACCTCATTCTGAATTGTATAAAAAAGTCACGTTGCCAGCGTGTTTTTAGATATTTCTAAGGCCTTTGATTCTCTGAATAATTATTTCTATAAGGTATCGTCGTGGGCTAGTGTACTTGCTGGCAATAACGGGAAAATTGCTCATGACACAGTTTAGACTGTATCGAACAGCTTAATGAACAACTTCACAAACATCCGGAACATCACCTCGGGCACATTAGAAAACTTACGTCTGGTATATAAGTCTTGCTGCCGAACCTCGTACTGACGAACCTTCATTCTTTCGCTGCCGCCTTTTCGGTGAAAAAACGCGCTTCCTTAGTCTGCTTAATTTTGTCGGTGAGTTTCATCGCTTCTCGCTGGCTGCGTATTTCACCGCCACTGCTTGCCGGGCTTCATCGCCTCACCACTTTGCTGGTTGAGCAATTCACCTCTCGCTGGCTGCGTGATTCACCGCCACTGTGTCGGGTGTTTCATCACCTTCACCCGACCAAATGTCTCCTTACCACATTGTGGGTTGCCCTCCTTTAAAGCCAAAGAACATAGGATGTGTACGGAGCACTCCTCCTGCATTTGTAACGACCTGTACCAGCCCAGGAACTGCAACGTTTGCCGGAGCTGGCTGGCGGTGGCGCTTCCTTCAGAGTTGGGTCCTCCCGTTCCCGGCGACGCCCTAAATCATCTGAAGGAGTGGTGGACATAGCCCTCAAGTCCAAGCAACGTGGACCAGGACCCCTGGTGTGGGCAAATCCAGAGCTGTGGAAAAGGCTGGGGCTCTCCCGCACTGCAGCTGTGGTCTCCAGTGTTCAGCATAGAACGAGTTCGTCGTTTCCACAGCTCGGTGAGCGGACTCTCTCCTCGTCGCATACACACCGCTCGGGAATCTCTGCTTTCTCAGGGGTTTTCTCTCCTCTCGCTTCTTCGCCTGCCGGAGTCAGTGGCTCTGCGACCCTCTTAGCAGTCCCCTCATCTCCCCCTCGGCCTGTGGATAATGAGCAGAGACGGAGCTCTCTCTCTCTCTCATTCCCGGCGTAGCCGTTCTAGCTCCACCCACTACTAGGACAGAGAGTGGGAGGAACAAATGTAGAAATTATTACTGAGTATTGTGGAGCATGTTCCCTCTCAGAAAAGACGCAACCACCACTCCTCTTCTTGTTCTCACTATGATGCCCCTTCTACGTCCTCGATCACGGTGGAAGCTGACTCATCCCTTTCGTGTTTTCATTGGTCTCCTGTACCTTTCTCTGCTCTGGTTACCTTTCTTGAAGGCCCCTGGTTTTGGATAACCCAGTCTTTCAGCGGTGAATGGGGGCCTCGAACTGATGTGGAAGTGAGGGAAGCCAAAGGCATGAAACACAGGTACGAGAACTGCAGCTTACCCTACTCGCACTCGGGCAACAAACATTGCGTGGCAATTGTTCCACCTGCCTCCGCGGTCGACGCCATCCGGTGTCTCTTCATGGTCCCCTTTCTGGCCAAAGGTAGTTCTGTAGGTCTTCAAGGTCCTCCAGATTCGGCACGATCAGTACTGGCCGGTCAAGTTCGGTGTCCCTGGTCTCGCATCGATATGAATCTTGCCCGCCTTTGGGAACAGGGATTAAATCAAGCCTTGGGCAAGTCTGCTCCTACTATCACTCCTATCCCGGTTATTCCGCAGACACTGGATGTGCCGGAGGGGCTACTGGACTTTCTTTTAGTTCCAAAAGGGACTCAAGGGGACACTCCCTGGCAGGCTGCCCCAGTGAAGGAAAAGCTTCTAAGGCAGAATGTGGCTGCAAGACACACTGCGGCACATGCGATTTCCGTGTCTGGGCTCCGTTCTCGGCTGGCTCAGTGGACCAACGATCCGACTGCAAGCAGTTGTCCAAGGCCGCCTTTGAGGACATTCTTCGTGCCCTCTCGGTAACTTTGGATACGTGTGCTTACGCCAATTTGGCTGCAGTACTTCCTGCATCTCTTTTCGCCGTGAGGTTCTAAGAAAGCTACCAGAAGACGTGAGACGGCAGGTACGAGCTAATTCGGGTTCACCAGATATAGTTTACCGTGCTGGTCTCGAGGCGGCCCTGGCTTCGCAACCCACAGTCATTAGGGTAGTATCGCCTCCTGCTTCTAGAAGGTGCCAGGTGCCAGAGTCTGCCCAAGATGAGGAAACAGCTGTCTCTTCATGCACAACCACAGCCCTTTCGTCAGGATAAGGGCGGACACCGCTGCCCTTCCACTGGAGAGGATCCCTTCTCATGCTCAGAGATGGCATGCTGACAACCGCCAGTGCCAGGCACCAAAAACGAAAATGACGCTACTGTCTTGGGTCTCCTCTCGGATTAGGGAGCAGCGTGGCCAGAGCGCGACTGGATTGCCAGAGTAGTCAGGAGTGATCTTACTTGGCCTTGGATATCCATGCCAAGATTAGACGTCCCTCCCAGCTGGTCTCCTACAAGCCAAGAAGTAAAAATACAGGTGTCAGACTTACTGCCCAGGGGTGTAGTAGAAAGAACGTCAGGGAGGTCTTTCTCTCATGCATTTTCAATGTTCCCCGAAAGAATTCAGATCGATGCAGGTTCATCCTTGACTTGAGTGAACTTACCGTCTACATCCAAACCTTCAGGCTCAGGATGTTGACAATTACTCAAGTATGGATGAGTCTACATCAAGGCGACTGGTGGACCTGTCTCGCTCTGTCGGAGGTTTACTGGCGCGTACCCATTTATCCTCGTTTCCACTCTTTTCCTTCTTTTCAGGTTGGTTCGGAAACGTATCAGTTCACCAGGATACCTTTCGGTCTCTCCATTGCCCCCAGGGTCCATTGCCCCCCAGGCTGACACGAGTTGTTGCACAGACTCTGGCGACAAGAGGGGTGAAGTGCCTCATGTACCTCAACGACTGGTTGTTAGCAGCACCATCATGGACGGAGGCTTAGGAAGCCATCACCACTACGCTGCAGGTGACCAAGTCCATGGGTTTTCTGGTGAACAGGGAAAATGTCTATCCTCTCACCAACGTAACAGTTTCGCTGCCTAGGGATGGATTGGGACTCAAGTGATGCTACAGTAGGAATTACAAGGGAAAATGGGGTAAAGATTCGTCACCGTGTCTTCCGGGCATGCATGTCGCATACCATGACGAGACGTCAATGGGAATCTTCAATAGGAACTCTCAACTTTACAGCCGAAGTCATTCCACTGGGAAGGCTTCGTCTGCGGCTCCTGATCCGTGTGATGAATGCGGCGATACCAGTTAAGCCCCGGGATAAGGTCCTTCCTGTTCCTCGGTTCGTTTATCCTCATCTGAGCTTCTGGCTGGACAAATGCTTTCATCCAGTTATGGTGCCCTGGCGCCCTGCACCACCATCGCTAAGAGTGACGTCAGATGCATCAGACATGGGCTGAGGTTTACAGTCCGACCAGAATTTGGAGGATGGACAGAACAGGAGGGACCTACACATAAATGTCAGAAAACTCTTGGTTCCTTTGTTTTTTTCCAAACGTACACTCTTCCTGGGGGCACAGCCGTGTGCTTCGCCATGGTCAATACTGCGGCGGTCCATTGCCTAACCCGTCAAGGAACCTCTAGGTTGGAGGCACTGTTGCGGATCTCGGAGAAGATTTTCACTCTGGCCGACACTGCAGGTTGGTCACTGTCAGCGACCTACATTCGTGGGGTCCAGAACAAGCGGGCGGATGCCCTCTCCCGTTTCAGGGGATCCTCTATGGAATGGACCCTAAAGAGGAATCGGTTCCAGGGCCTTTGCCAACAATGGGGCACTTCTCAGGTAGACCTTTTTGCCTCGAAGGAGTCCACACAGCTGAACACCTTCTTGACAAGGGCACATCGAACTCTGGCTGGAGTCCGGATGCACTTCTCGAAGATTGGAACAGGTGGAAGTACATCTAGCCCCTTCTTCCACCATGTACAGTCATCCTACAAGTGATGAAGCTACTTGCTTTCCGGGGCCGGGTAATTCTAATAGCTCCCTTTTGGCCAGCAAAACCATTGTTCACCGAGCTCAGGGAATAGTGCCCATCTCCTCTACCCGTAGGAGGTCACTGCCTGACTATATCCATTCCAGACTGTCTCTGGACCACCTTGCCACTACACGCTTGGAATTTCTGCCGTCAATCTTCTTCCGCATGTTGTCAGCGGAGGTGACTGGAGACATGCTGGCCGCCCTCTGTTCTTCTTCAACTCGCCAGTATCAGTCACATTGGCGAGCTTTTCAACGCTTCCTTGAAGCGCGAGGACGCCACCCTGTGTCAAAGGCACTGGTCTTTGAGTTTTTATCCTAAATGGGATACAAGAAGGGTCGTTCGTCAACTGCAATTGCCAACAATATCGCTGCATTAGCCGATCTTCTCAGTTACATGTTGAACTTGAACACACACACACACACACACACACACACACACACACACACACACACACAATTGTCATCTCTACAATGGTCACACCCATAAAAAAAAATAAGAGTGTGTTAATCATATATTCTTGTAGGTCGGTGTGACTTGTATCTTGGGCATGAAAGAATTCTTGCTCATCCCCTCGCCTTGATCGGACAGAAGGACAGCCCTCTCATCTTAGCTCTGAGCTCTCGGTAAGGAAAGCAATGTATAGTCTGAGTTTGTAGTATAATAGTTTCGACATTAGTGAGTGATGTGGTGATAGAAAATTCTATTAATGTGGGAATGCTGAATAAAAACGGGAGAAGCAGAGATAAATGAATGACCAATGATAAAAGCAGAGTTATTTTGACTGATTTTGGCCAATGAGGAGAGGTTAGAATTGAACAATGACAGGTCGAGACTTCACTGATGGGAGAAGGTGACAGAGAGGGGGCAAGGAGAGAGAGAAGCGGTGATAGTAGATGTTAGCCCAGGAGAAGATGAGGTTTCCAGGGAAGAAGGGAAATGAGATACAGATACCAATTTTTGGAAATACACTTGTAGCAAGGCAGACAAAGAGAGAGATGGGAAACACATGTTGATAGATGACAAAAGAAAAGTAATGATGAAGGAAGAATAACTGATATGGAATGGAAACGAGCGAGGATCGCTTTCCCCCACATGGCTTTGTGTGATCACTTTGCGATTACTCACCATAATGAGGTACACCTTCCGTTACACGTTTTATTTGATTAATATTTTTATAATGTAACTTTTGCTCTGATTTTCTATATTTGTTCTTCGTCTAGTTTATTGTCTTTCATTTTAATCTTAGAGTAATCTCCATGACCGAGGCAGGACTGTTCGTACACTGGAATTCAGCAACTATTCCAAACTCCAGCGCCTGTGATCAAGTGCCAACCAAGATCACCATCAGCTCATCTCTCTCCCTCAGGCAGTGTTGGGTAAGAATCTTATAACTCAAGGAGTGACGGTGAGTTATCTGATTTTAACATTAATGAAGGAGAATGAAATTATTTACCCTTACACTTTCAAGGTTGAGGAAGAACAAAATTAGTCATGTTTTCTGCAGAAAGCAGAGTCAATATAAACTAACAGTATAACCTCACGTCTCTCAGGCCATGTTGATGCTGCTGCTAGGTGGATTGGTGGTTGGTCTCGCCACTCTCTGCTTGGAGGCAGTGGTGGGTGGAACCTTGCGTCGCTGAGCTCTTTCGTAGTGGACGCCGAATGCGTGCATGTGTGAAGGATATGACTTGAATAAATGTAATTATTTAATAGATAACTGTAGATCATATTTTCCATATGTTATTTCCTTATATAATTCTTTCGGTTCTTGAAGTACAAAATCTCTTCAGATTTTGAAAGAATAAAACCTACAGTCTGCGTTGAACTGAGATATTTTCATTATTTGGTGTGGCTCCTGGAATGCTGGTGATAGTAGCTAAATAAGTCAAGGTCCTACCTAACTTTGGGATCCTGTTGTGCTTTTACCGGGATCAGTAATTCAAGGTTATTCGAAGTAAATACTGAGACAGTATGTATTTACTTCCCGAATGAAAATACTGAGTCCTCTAAAGCGTCTCATGAGAGAGATATTGAGGAAGCGTGAGATGGTGCAGTCGGCATCACACAGAGCAAATTTCTCCCAGCATGCTGCCTGTTTTTTGCTCCAGAATGGGCAAACTGAGCAGCAAATGACGTCATGTAGCTTTTCCATGTTAGAAGGATCTAGCCAAGGTCAAAATAAAGTTTGGTTAAAAAAAGGCCCACTGAGTTACCAGTTCTTTTAAAAATGTTTATAGGAAGGCATTTTTTTTCTTCTTCTTTTCCTTATTTATTTTTCTATTTCTAAAAAGTTCATTCCCTTTATGAAGAATGCAAATTTAATTGGTGTAAGTAGTTTTGTGTGAAGAAAAAAAAAAGAGTTCTTTTTAGAAGGCAGGCTTGTGTTGTGAGACAACGGAAAACGTTCAGTGAGGTCGCAAGTGGCTTAATGGTAAGTTTACAGCACCCCCTGAACCAGTGCTATTAGATTTCACTGGGAGTAATGATAATTTCGGGAGGTGTCTATTGCCGAAACGATGTATTGAGTTGCTGGAGTTACTTGAAATCAGATTGACCGTCACAATGCAAGCTGTTCATGTAGAATACATTTATCAAATTAAAGAGTAAAGTTGTCATTTTTTTAATGTAAAAAATAAATACGTATATATGTTCTGATGTATGTCTCCACTGCCTCCGTTAATAAACGTAAAGGTTTTGATACATAATGATCAGAAACTGGACAGAAGTATAATTTCTAGCCCAGTTTATTTTTTTCTACGTATTTCCCTAAAATATGTGATAAATAACTAAACCATGTGGTTTTAGTCATTTTTTTATTTCAGTGAAAATGCAGGAAAATGGAATCAGAAATCATACACAACCAGCTAGTGGGGACAAGGGGTAGACTCCCATTACAATCTATAGGCATTTCAGGACACTAGCCTTATATGATACTAAATGATCACTTCATCAGCAAGCAATAAACTGAGATTAAGTCTACATAGCTTAAAAATATATGATAACCTTTGGAAATAAAATTCTGGCTATAGACCTGCCTGTATACAAAACAAAGTAGTATAAAACATATATACCCCAGACTGCTGAACGATTGATTTTACTCAGATTTTCTTCCGTAACACGTTGTCTTCAGCTAGTCAATACATATTTATAGAGCAATGCTCTCTACATCCACATTAACAGCTGGGACGAATTTCAGATTTACTATGTCTGCTGACCTCATACGATTCCGCTTCTGTCTTCTCTTTACAAAACTCCTCTGATTGAATGTAGTAATATTTCAACATCTGAGTTTCTTGCCATAACTGCCTCATAACTTTTCACGAAGTTGTTTATCCTTTTCATCAGGAATTTCTTCGATCTTGCTTTTGGTCAGGTTCAAGTTGGTTAAGATTTATATCATAGACAAGCCCATAGTCTCTGGTTTTATTAAAAATCTGTTAACTTTTAACTCATTTCTAATAATCAAACATAAATAAAAATAAGATTTTCCTGTCAGCATGACCATTCAGTGAACAGACAGGATGTGAGATTCAATTTGTTATCTCTTACAGAGATTGAATAAAAATGTTATTTAGGCTATTTTAGGCATACCTCTACCAGAAATTATGATATATTTATAAAACAACACTGTTTTATGGAAAAAAATGTTCTTACACATTTTCCCCATCTGTGATAATGACTCACTGTTTCCAGTTCCAATCATTCTGTAATAAAAAACATTTCTAACCGAACGTGATATTAGGCTGATATAATAAATAGGTTGTGTCAGTCAGCCGTAACTTGTGAATGTGACCTTACGTGGTGGAAGCGTTGGATAACTTCAACATAAAGTTGCGCCACCCCTGCTCAAGACTCACTTCCACTCTGCTTGCCGCTGCTGAAGGTTCTGCCTTGCTACTCCTGCCGGTGAGTTTCACCTTATAGCGCTGATGAGTTTGTGCCGTGCATGTACGAGCACTGGTAGTGGTGCGACACACACACACACACACACACACACACACACACGCACACACACACACACACACACACACACACACACACACACACACACACGCACACACACACACACACACACACACACACACACACACACACACACACACACTCTGAGCTCGCTCTGTAGGGAAAGGATGGCTGGGTGACCAGCAGGCGACCATGGTGAATAGCACACACACACACACACACACACACACACACACACACACACACACACACACACACACACACACACACACACACTTAATATTCTGTTATCATAGTGAATTAAGTTGTTCTTTTATTATCATCAGACGCTGTTGATTCGTTATAAACGAAATGATGGTTTTCCATCCTCGGAGGGAAACGTGTCTGTACGAGCGTCTGACGTTCTTGTGGCTGTGGTCTGCTGGCCTTTCCTTGAGGTCAATCGCTCGACGGTCTGGCAGGAGCCCGCATACTGTGAGGCGCTGGTTGCGTTGGTGGGAACAGAATGCGCGACTGTCTAAGGGAATGGACGAACACCAGCAATATCTACCTTACAGTTCAAGCAAGGATGGCATGAGTTTTTCTTCTAAAGCAAAAGCAAATAGTTCCTCTTCTCTTCCCAGCTTCGTCGCATCCAAGACGAGCTTCTGTAGTGAAGAAATCTTGCCTGAGAGTTTAATGCACTATGATGCTACTTGTCAGTGTGTGACTGGCTTCGTATCTCAGTAGCTTTTGTCTGAACAATATTGGATGATATCAGAAAGCGTTTATAAGAGATGGAACGTTTAAATTATGTCGTCATAAACACACCAAGAACAAAAACATGCCATTTTTTATTGTAGGTTCCGTAATGTGATTTTGATCGTGATTTCATATTTACCATTCTTCTATTTATTTATCTAGGCGTTCACTCTTTATGCCTCAATTCCAAGCTATCACTTTTCTTTCTTAATATTGTCAAGTGTCATTGAAGTTATTTGAGTTTTTCTTTTATGGTATTTGAAGTAAAAAATCACATTTGTGCAAATAATCTGTTACGAATTATACATATATCAAGCATATTTGCATTAAGATAATCACGATCTTGTAGGAAAAAGTCAGGTCTACGCACATCCTCCTCCCCCTTACCCACACACACACTCATGGTTATCCATTGCGCAACGCGCCTTATTCGCAAGTGAGAGGTCTAAGGTTTGATTATGGATTAGGTTAGGAGTCTTTAGGTGGGGTATTTGTTGGGAATCGTCAGTCCACCTGTTAGTGATTATCTTCCTGGTGTGTATCGGGAACTGAGAGCCACCATCACTGGATATCTAATTATCCTGGGCCTGTTTTTCCAGGTAATCAGCGCCATATTCCAACCAAAGTATCCTGATGTAAATACTTGTGATTATTGATATGTGTAGATGTGGCTATCATGTACTTGAAATGAATAAAAAGTAAACAATCAATTGCAGTCATTATTATTATTATTATTATTATTATTATTATTATTGTTATTGTTATTGTTATTGTTATTATTATTATTATTATTATTATTATTATTATTATTATTATTATTATTATTATTATCATTATCATCATTACTATTATTATTATTATTATTATTATTATTATTATTATTATTATTATTATTATTATTATTATTATTATCATTATTATTATGATAGTAATGGTGATCATAGACGCCTCCAACTCCACACATACATATTTACGAAGAAAGTCTTGTTTGTCAAACCGTAATAAGGACTTGTCATGAAAGTATTTTCTTGCAGCAATAAGTTGGAAATACAGTAGGTTTTCTGTGTATGGACGCAAAAAGAAAAATGTGCTCTTATTGTCGTATGTATATCAATCCTAAAAACCTAACAGGTAAAGGGAAGTATCAAGTAAATAAAGAACAAGGAATAGTTCGCGAATCGTTATATCATGAGAAAAATTGGCGATGATTACTAAGGCGCGGAAAGCTTTTCCTCTATCAACTGGTGGTACCGCTGAGAACTTCCACTTGATAATATCCCTGAACTTTGTGTTACGAAATTCTTTCCTCACAATAACGGCATTCTAATAAACTGTCTTCACTTAAAAAAAAAGAAAAAAAAAAAGAGGAGGATACGGATTTGACTCAGTGTCCATCTTAAATACTAATCCATTTCAACAATAAATTCATCACTGAAATGTGTCTTGTGATATTGTCTTTTCCAAATACCTAAGAAGGGAATGAAGTCCTTGTCACGTTGATATCATTCTCTTCCCACCAGCCGCGCCATGAAGTTGATAGAGCTGGTGGTCGTTTGGTTTCTCTCTTGTTATTGCTTCACAGTGATGCCTGCAATCCGTCTGAAACGTAAGTTTTTACGAAGAGAGAATAACTGTTTTATTTGTGTTTGATTCCTGTATTTTGAAAAGTGTTCTTGAGTGTTTTCAACAACGGTTGAAAAAATTATATGTCCTGCATCATTGTTTTACACACTGGGTAGATTAATGAATATTTTTCATATATACTTATGTAACTCTCGATTACTTTCTTCAGTAAATTGTCTTAAAAAAAAGAATTACTGGTGGGGCTTGAATGGCAGCGCCACCTCCTTTGGTCCCTTGTCTAAAACATTAGAGTTCATGTCTGTTAAGTTTGTGTACCAAACAACTTCACTACCCTCATGCAATCAGTTAAACCATCCATCAAAAAGTGGATCAAAGATTCTTACAACATCTAATGGTTTATTCTGCACTCAGCCATGGAAAACAGCTGGGATACAGACGCGGCCATGGCAGTGAAGGATGTTCTGCTTGGGTCATCAAAAAGCGATGTCTCGCTCGTCATTATTGCTGGCAAAGGCTTCTTGGTGAGACCTGCATCCAGTTTCGTTAGTACCAATTATTGTGAATATTGACTCGAAGAAATACTAACAAATACTATTTCAGAGGCAAGTTAGAAAGTTCTTCGGAGCCTCGCGGAGTGTTGTGGTGTTTGAGGGTGCGACGAATGGGTCGCGGCTTGACCAAGTCGTCAGACGCGCCCGCCAGGTAAGACTCAAACCTAGGTTGGTGAGCTTTTCTTACTACTGTTGGTGCTCCTAGTGCTACTGCCACCTCTTCTATCTCTAGTATAAGGATACTACTACTACTGCTACAAAGTACACTTACACTACTACTGCTACAACAGCCACAGTAACATTGACAACAACAACAGCAACATTAACAATAACAGCAACAATAACAACTACAACAATCACACTTACAACAACAATAATTTCTTCTTCTTCTTCTTCTTCTTCTTCTTCTTCTTCTTCTTCTTCTTCTTCTTCTTCTTCTTCTTCTTCTTTTTCTTCTTCTTCTTCTTCTTCTTCTTCTTCTTCTTCTTCTTTTACGTAAGAGGGGTAGGCTGGCCAAGGGCAACTCAAATTGTGAGAATAAAAAGCCCACTGATTACCCCTGAAAGGTCAATAAAGTTAGCCGAAAGTCAAGGATAAATGTCTTGAAAACTCCTCCTCCTCCTTACTACAATCTTTACGTTCATACTACTCATCCTAATCCCACCTCCTCCTCCTCCTACTCCCTATACTCTTACTCCCCATCCTCCTCCTCACCACTAAATCTACTCATATCCTTCCTCCTCCTCCTCCTCCTCCTCCTCCTCCTCCTCCTCCTCCTCCTCCTCCTCCTCCTACTACTACTACTACTACTACTACTACTACTACTACTACTACTACTACCACCATTATTATACTATTCTAGTCTCGTTTATTTGGTCTCCGTGTGGTCGTGGACAGGTGAGGTTGGCATCGTGGATGGTCGTGGTGGTGGTGGTGAGTGACGACCCAGTCTTCCTGGCCACCTTCGCCCAACAAGCCCGAGAGGGTCGCCTGCTGGTGTGGGCTAACCGGCTCATTGTGGTAAGCCACCACGCGCCGCACAGCCTTCACCCGCTCCACCAAACTCTCGCCCTTACCAACTCTCTCCTACTGGTGGTGGATGGCAAGGCGAAGTTAAGCAGGTATGTGTGTGTGTGTGTGTGTGTGTGTGTGTGTGTGTGTGTGTGTGTGTGTGTGTGTGTGTGTTTAAGCTCTGGTGTATACAGATGAGCTTCTAATGTACTGTACTGTAATCATGACCAGCATGGGATTTTTTACTTCCCTGTATGCTTGTGAAAACTGTCACGGTCAAACAGAGCGCCGCTGTTCCAGGGCTGTTGGGTGGGTCGTGCTGCCTTACCAGCGGCCTGGCATCGCTCCGCTGCGTGTTGCCTCCTGGACGGCAGGTGGCAACCTTTCATTGCATCGGCCGCTCTTCTGGGACAAATTTAGCAAGTGAGAGATAATATTGTATTATTGACTAAAATTAGGAAGAAGGGAAAAAACGGTTATAAAAATGTCATACCTGTCATTCTTGAGAGCACCTATGCAACTCTAACATAGGTTGAAAATCTCCTCTCAAAACATTTTTCAATAACTAGATTGGTAAAAAGTATCACATTCTGCTTCTACAAGCAATAGCTCAACTAGCAAAAGAAGAAAAAACTTTTGTTTTGTTTTTTCGATTCTTTCTGATGAGTATTGTGAAGACACAGATTATGCATTATATTGGAAAAAATGTTTTAACTTCTAATTGCATTCAATTTAGTGCACATCCAATTTGATTTATGTATTTGATTACATCAAGTTTGGTAGCTCTTTGTAGATTTTCCTGCATACTTTCTACAAAATAGTAATACTTTTATGTTATGTGTGTGGCCTCACAGACTGTCTGGAGAGGCAGAGTTAGTAGTGGCGATGGAGCGGAACCACAGGCACTCAATGAAAGAAGTGCCAGATCCCGCGGCTCCTGACGGCGTGAGGGTGCAGTTCAAGGGATTCATGATCACTGTACTCGATTATTTAGCGAAAGGAGTTAATTTTTCGTAAGGGAGGAGAATTGATTATATTGTGCTACATATACAATACATAATGATGGTGTTCGAAGTATTTATATATTATTGAGAAGTTGAAGGACAAATGAGTGTAAAGATGGTAAGAAAAACCTGGGCTGGGTCAGGGACATTCTTTACTCTTACGTTTCGCCAGAATGTCTTCCTCAGAGAGTGAGTGACAGACAAAGTTTACAAAGTATACAAAGTTTATTTAGAAAAGAAGGGTTACATAAAGAGTGGGGGAGAGTGTACCGTGACTGGTACACTGGAAGAAATGAGAGGGAATACAGAAATACAGTAGGAGTAGAAAGTTGCCGGGTGGTCCGGACTGCTGCTTTTAAAGTGATGAAAGTCAGAGGGTAGTATATGTCGTGTCAAGGGATGGAAACCGGGGTTCCCAGAGGAGAATCACCCATACTGCTGTGAGACAGGAGGAGTTTTGGAGGGTTACATTTGTGTTTTACTTCTTACTTTTTGTACAGTGATAATAATATAAATGTACAAATGGAACTAAAAATAAATAAATAAGAGACTGAAGAACCATGCAGCATAGATGCTTCCCTGGGTGGAAACCGGAGCTCCCGGAGGAAAACCACTTTTGCTGACATGGTAAAAAGTCATAAATCATTTGAATAATGTCATTGTCACTTCAGATGTTGGAACACCCAGAGAAGTCTCTTCATTGGTGGAGGGGTTTTCTTCGGTGATACCTGCAGCTCTGGTGTCGTCAGGTAGGAGGTCTCGTTGGATAGATGGCGGCAGGTAGGAGGTCTCGTTTGGGAGATGGAATAGGACCAGAACCTGAGGATAGCCATCGGTTCCGCCATGTTCCCCTGGCTGTGTGCCCCAGAAGCTCAGTTCTACTTCCGGGAGCTCTGCAGGCTTGCCCTGATGCTGTGTGCACCCCTTGTTGAAATGCAGGCCGGCGTCCCAACAAGTCAGGAATGTTAACTTTCACTTGTATCCGGGTTCCAATGGGTTGTATTCAAGTCTCAGAAGGCTCCTTGGAAACGCTGGAAATGCTGACGTTGTGGAGCTTCTTCATTCATGGTTTTCAGCACCAGGTACTGGTTCCATTCCTCGTCCTGCATCCGTCGCCACACCTTGGCTGCCATCCCGTGAAGGCGGACGTTGAGGGCTGGGATGTATGCGGCCTCGTGGAGCGATGCCGAGTTGGTAAAATCGTCCCACCTGGTTCCGAAGGCGAACCTCAGAGCGCTGTTCTGGACTTTATGCAGTCTACCTATGGCTGTCTTAGAGAGAACGTGTAAAGGGACAGGCGGACAAGTTAAAATAGGCAGAACTAGAGCTTTTATAAGATGGAGTTTTAGACCAGTGGCCAGATTCTAGAAGCGATATAGCTTTCGCTCTTGACACCCGCTGGGACACATGGCCAGTGTGTCCCCTCGAGGACACCGAGAATCCCAGGAGGGAGCCCCCTCATGCTGAAGCCAACGTCGTCTCTCTCAACGATCAGTGGGGCGGGGGTCCTGGTGGTGAGCGGGATCACAGAGAATTTGGCCACGTTGGTCCTGATCTTCCACTCCTTCTCAAAAGTGTTAATGCGGGTGATCTTTCTGTCGGTTCGGGCGTTCGTCAAACGGCTTGAGCGACCTGGGTGGAAAACTACCTGGGAGACATCATCTGCATATAGTACATTCATACCAGCGTCTAAAACAGGGTATGAATGTTGTAGAGGGTAGGGGACAACACACTGCCTTGCGGGACTCCAGTGGCAAGGGGGAAGGCTGGGCCAAGATGGCCCCTAACTCTTACCCTGGCTGACCTGTCTTCTAGAAAGTCACAGAGCAGGTGCTCCACCGGGGCAGGCAAGCTTAGGTGAAGGATTTTGTACTTCAAACCAATGTGCCATACACGGTTGAACGCCTTGCTCACATCCTGCAATACCAGGTTGGAGTGTAACCTGTTGGCCTGGTGGAGGGCCATGGTCTCAGTGGCCAATGCAATTGCATGTACTGTGCAAGATGAAGGTGGTTGCCGGTCTCCAAATAAGTGCGCACCGCTAGTTTATAATCCGTTCTAGTATCTTCCCAGGGACCTCGAGAAGGGAGATGGGACGGTAGGCCTCCGGTCGAGTGGGGGGCTTGCCAGCCTTGGGTATCATCCACACTGTTTGAACCCATTGGAAAAGTAGCCGGCAAAGAGTGCTGCATTAAGAATAGCCCGTACTCTGGAAAGAGCGGAATCTGGAAGATATGAAAATATTGTTTTATTTATCCTACTTTCTCCTGGGCAGGTCGGTCTGCCGCGTTTTATAGCGGGAGCCAGCTTGCAAGAGGAAATAAGACAGTCCAGAGGAGAAGAGCCAGTGAGCCGAGCAGGGTCAGCATTGTTGTAAGGGTAGGTCCTATCCATGGCAGTAGCCATGTAATTCAGCACCTGGTCGTTGTCGTCAAAGTCGTTGTCATAGTCTTGACTGTAGACGTGGTCGCAGATGTTGGTGAAAAGTCGTTCTTTGTAGTTGTTGGTGAGCAACTTGTCGTTAGTGTGGTCTAGTAGGTAGGTGTTGGGTTCTGTCGTACGTCCAGAGAGACACTTAATCTCTCGCCAAAAATTCCTGGGATCATGGTAGTTCGCAGCTAGGTTAGCTAACTTCCTCCCCCAGTGTTCTTTGCCCTCAGCCTGTCGTGAGTCCTGTAGTGCAACCTTTATCTGATTGTACCATCTGTAATCGTCGTAGATCCACCCTCTAATTGTTGTTCTGACCCGCAGTGCCCGAAACTGCATTCTGAGCAGTTGAGTAGTCCGGGAAGACCTTGGGGTCGACTTGAGTCTAAATGTAGTTTTTGGTATACATATGTCGGTCCACCGTAGTCTTTACCGTGGTCATCCAGGTCTCGAGTCCTTCGTCGATTTCCTCCAGGGAACCGTAAGTAATGTCGGAGAGATTTGTCATCAGTAGAGCATCGTCTCTCTTGAAGGTGTCCCAGTCTGTTCTGATGAAAGAAAAAGTCGGGGGAGAAGGAGAGGTGGAAATATCGAGAATGATAGGGATGTGGTCACTGGTCGTCAGAGATCCTGGTGAAAGAGAATAATTAAAAAAAAGTTAGCTCACTTGGTCAGAGCAATGTCAGGTGAAGATAAAATGTGATGGTTAAAAAAGGTGGGAAAGTGAGGACCGATGTGGTGAGCAGTCTGCCGTCGGAAATAATCTACTATGTCTCTACCTACTTGGTTGGTGGCGGTGTACCCAAGATAAGTGTGTCGAGCATTTAAATCCCCTACTAGAAAAACTGGGATCTGTCCGTGTAGAAGGCGAAGGAAGTCTGGGTAGGGTAGGTAGGGACGGCGGAAGGAAGGTAACTCGAGGCTATGAGTAGAGGTCAACGTTGGGAGTGACAGACATGAAAAAAAAAACAGCAGCTTATATTCGCTTGTAGTGGATCACCTGTGCGGACGTCTGCCAGGAGAGTGCGCTAAATGGTCCCTTAGCGTGAGCTTGACTACCGAACGAGATAGGCTAATGAAGCCCTCTCTATAGTTGGTGGCCATGGAAGTAGCAATGTATGCGGCCTCCACCAGCTTCCTCTTGCTTTTTTCCAATTTTGTGTCCAGGATCGCCGCGTTTTCCCAACGCAGCAAATGTCCATGCTCCTCTGCATGTAATACGACGGAATCGGTGGTTCTGTGGTGTCGCAGGTTGCTTCTATGCTCCTTCAATCTCCTTTCTAACCTCCGCGCCGTTTCACCATAATATACAGCAGAAAAGCTGCCACAAGGGATCGAGTATACCACACTTTCGCCCGCATTATCAAACGCTCTCTTCTCTCTTCATCCCGAAATCTCTCTCTTCGTGTATTTTAGGTCAAATTTGCCCCCTTCGATGAGCGCGAGAGGAGCTTGGTGGCAATACTACAGAGGCTTGATGAAAGAGGCGGCTACCCCCGCCTCTTCGTCAACTCCTTTCTTTTATTTTACACGTTTTACCATCTCAATATATTGGAGGGTGTACAGAAGGACATAAATAAGTATATGGATATCATACAAGACTCCAGACCTGTATAGAAATCACGTTTCTTATGTGTTTCCCTTCTTTTAAAAGACTGCACTGTTCCTGTATGATTCACCGCCCGTCTCGGCAGTTCTCCTCACTTCGCATCACGTGCTCCTTACTTCTTATCACGTTAAATACTACCCAGCTAAGCATTGATATTCTTTTGTACAATACTTTTTAAATTATATGTTAGATATAATTCTATGAAATGCATCCAGATATGAAATAATATGCGTAGTTTTTCCGAAATGAGGGATAGGAATAAATTTTTCTTCTTTCTATATAAACTACACCAAATTATGAATTGGTTGGCTAGCAACCAATTCTACTAATAGGTCGTGAACGACCCTATTTATGGGAGAATATCTACGTGAGCAGTGTTGAATGTCCATCTTCTAGGGAGCCTGAAACAAAATTGAACCACTATACCGGGGTCCGGGCGTTGGGCTTGATTTTCGCGCGGGTACAGGCCACAGGCTACCAACTGAATGGATACCATAACATTTTCTGTTAAACCTGCTGTATATCATTATTTCACACATCGTTGATCTTTATTTTAAGCAATGAATACTTATCAATACGAAAATATGATGAAAACGTTTTAGTTCTCTAGTTTTAAATGTCTATGTGATTTCCACCATTACCAACCGCAAAACGAGAGGTCACTCCCAAGAGAATCACACCGAGAGCGTTTGGTTTGCTACTACCTGGAAAGGAAGTGACCTCTCCATAGGGCTCACGAAGGTAGCGCTCGGTGTTCGTCTGATAATGTGGCTGTTTGTTGTCTCGTGTCACCACTTATTTTCGTATGCACCAAGTCTTGTAACTTCTGTCCTAAGGCATACGCTATGCGCATCCCTGCATCAGATAAAACTCTCGTGACGGTTTCTACCTATTTCGCCTACGAGACGCCTAAATATTCCCCATTCATTGTATATCTTTTTTCACTGCACTTCTCGAAAGTCTCCATTGCCTTATTTCTCAGCTTTTTCAGAAGTCTTAAAGGATACTCTAAGTGGCCTTAAATGAAAGCCAATAAGTGAAGTGGCTTTTACCTAAGGGCACATGTAGAGTATGTGACAAAAAACTTTTAAACCACGAGTTAACATACGCAACACAAGTCTTTCAGAAACTGTCTTATCCTTTAGGACTTCTGAAAAAAAAAAAAACTGAGAAATAAGGCAATGGACTTTTTCGAGAAGGGCAGTAAAAAAAGAAGGACATTTAATGGTTAATATTTAGTCGTCCCGTACGCGAAAGAGGTAGAAGCCGTCACGAGTTTTGTCTGATCCAGGCATGCGCATAGCATATGCCTCGGGACAAAAGTTACAAGACTTAGTGCATACGAAGACGAGTGATGACATGAGACAACAAAGTGTGGTATACTCGATTCCTTGTGGCGGCTGTTCTACTGTACACTATAGTGAAACGGGGTGGGGGATGGAAAGGAGATTGAAGGAGCATAGAAACGACCTGCGATAGCACAGAACCACCAATTCTCTCGTATTACATGCGTGCTCCCCTGGCAGACGTCCGCACAGGTGATCCACTACGAGCGAAAATATGCTGCTGTTCTTTGCATGTCTGTTATTCACTCTCTGAGGAAGACATTCTGTCGAAACGTAAGAGTAAAGAGTGTCCCTGACCCAGCCCAGGTTTTCCTTGCTATCTTTACACTTATATATTATTGTTAAGAGTGCATGAAGACAGCTTATGAACAGTGAGACTATGTTATTTCCTGCACCGACAAAGATACGCGTTCCGGAGACCACCAGACGGATCATGGGGCGTGAAGAAGCTTGACGGTACCTTCACTGGCATGGTGGGTCAGGTGTACAGAAAGGTACTGATTGCTTGTCTGCCTTTTAGTCTCTCTTTCTATCTGATCATGTTAACTTTAAAAAAGTGTGCATATTGGGGAGAGATTATTTTGTGGGAAAGATGAAAGAGGGTGATAATTTTATGTGACTGGCTAAGCGAAAGGAGGAGGATTTTTCCCTCAGTGAATGTGTGTTCTCACAGGAAGCGGAAGTCGGCCTAGGACCCTTCGCTTTGAACGCTCCCCGACTAGAGGCCGTTGATTTTGTATGGCCAATTTCCCTCATGCCTGTCAAGGTGTTCGGTGGTCTAGGAAGTGTCGAAGTAGATCCGTGGGGGTTTGTGCTGCCCTTCGGTCTGTGGGTGTGGGTGGCGCTTCTAGCCCTCCTCCTGTTGGTTTCCCTTGGCTCTTTCTTCCTCTCCTTCAAGTTCTCAGAGAAAGATTTAAGCGACAATGGATTTGCTTTTGTCAGCATTACGCTTCGTCAGTGTGAGTATTTATTCTTTTTTTGTATGAAGGATAACAGATTAAGGGAAATAAAATGGTGAAAAAGAAAAGGCCCGTGGTACAGTGGAACCGCCTGCGCTCTGGAGGCCTTGGGATCCCCGAGCGCATGGGTTCGAATTCTGGCTACGGTTTGAGTGGAGATTGGGCGTCCACTCGGGGTAACGGTTCCCAAGTGGGTGGGCTTTCAGATAGGAGGTCACCATTAGGTGGTCTCCTTTAGCCCGTAAATTCCCATAAAAATCCCACTTTGTATAGATAAAAAAAAGTACTATGATGCCTTGCCTAACACGACTTGGTTTTGGTCCATCAGCCGTGTTGGTGGGTGGTGGTGGGTGGATGTGGCAACACGTGGTACTGGGCGTGTGGATGCTGATGACCATGGTGCTGACGCGGAGCTACGAGGGTAACCTGATGTCGCTGCTGGCTGTGAGACACCTGCCCCAGCCCTACCAGACCCTCAGGGACGTGGTGGACGACCCCTCGGTGGTCATGGTCTGGGAAAAGCAAGGAGCACCCATTCAAGCTGTTATAGTGCGTGAATTAGCTACACAGGAAGCAAAAACCATGGATAGTCACACATTCTTCCTTGCATGTGGAGGAACAGTGCACTTTTCCTTTTAGGTTATTATTATGGTTATTATCATTATTATCATTATTTTATTATTATTTTTTTTTTTTCCTTTTTTATCATCATTATCATTATTATCATTAATGTTATTATTTTTATCATTATTATCATTATTATCATCATTGTTGATGTCATTATTATTGCTATTATTTTTCATTATTATTATTATTATTATTATTATTATTATTATTATTATTATTATTATTATTATTATTATTATTATTATCATTATTATTATTATTATAATTATTATTATTATTATTTATTTATTTATTTTTTATTTATTTTATTTTATTTTATTTATTTTTATTTATTTATTTTTTATTTTATTTTATTTATTTTTATTTTTTTTATTATAGTTATTGTTATTATTATTATTATTATTATTATTATTATTATTATTATTATTATTATTATTATTATTATTATATTTATTTTATTTTATTTTATTTAGTTTTATTTATTTATTATTTTATTTATTTATTTTTTTAATATTTTTTATTATAATTATTGCTATTATTATTATTATTATTATTAATGTTATTATTATTATTATTATTATTATTATTATTATTATTATTATTATTATTATTATTATTATTATTATTATTATTATACTACTACTACTACTACTACTACTACTACTACTACTACTACTACTACTACTACTACTACTATCATTATCAACGTTATTTTCTTAAGTAAAGTCTAATTTCTGTAGGACGCAACTTCTGGGATTTTCTACGAGGTGAAGAAGAGCGAGGAAGAAGGGCGATTAAAAGCTGTGCCAGCATACACATTTCCAGAAATCTTGAAGGAGGTTATAAGTCAACGGAAAGTGATTCTAGACTACGAACTGGTACTGACAGTCCTCAGAAGTAATCATTTCTCCCGCACAGGTGAGCGAGGAAATCTATCATCTGCGTCATTAACTAGGATCAACACACACACACACACACACACACACACACACACACACACACACACACACACACACACACACACACACACACACTGCAGGACGATATGTCACTCATATAACATCGTGTATTTTTCTTTTAACTATTCACTTTTTTTCAGGTCGTTGTGACTTGTACGTCGGGCATGAGAGAATTGTAGCTCACCCTCTTTCTCTGATTGGCCAGAAGGACAGCCCCCTTGTTATGGCCCTCAGCAATTGGTGAGCATTTCCTTGCCCATTCGAGAGTTTTATTCTGATTGAAACACCTTGATATGGACATGTGCATAACTGCGTAAAACATACTGTACATGCGCATAAATTCACTTTTATTTGTAGCTTTTGTTTAAAATATGTAAGATTTTTTACACCTCATACATATCATGGTATCAAGTTGTTACCAACCAACACGAGACTGCTTCAAAATTTGCCATGATTTTAATTTGTTACGATAACTTTTAGTATGCATTATGTTCGAGCTTTTTATGTAAGATGGAAAAACTGGCTAAGGGCAATGTAAAGAGTTAAAAGAAGGCCCACTTAGCTACTTTTCCCTGAGCAGGTCAGGGAAAAAAAGAAAGGGCTAAATGTCTTGAAACCTCCATCTTAAAGAATTTAGGTCAGGAAGGTGGGGATACAGAAGCAGGTAGGAAATTCCAGAGTTTACCAAAGAAAAGTATGAATAATCAAGAGTGTTAACTAATAAACGCTTACTTATCTATATATAACTAACCTTCATGTTTTTGTATTTTTTTGCTCACGAATTTACTCACGATTCATAATACAGAGTAAATCAAGATGAACAGTATAAGTGAAATACGTTTCTGTACTTCCTATGGTTATGTAAGATGACGTGGTTACAAATTTATCTCCTTGTATATTGCCGTTAGTTGTAAGATATATATAGTATGGTCATCATGGCAAAATACTGACGCTCACGGTCGGGATTCAATATGTTTTCAGTTGCATGTGTTCATATTCTTGTAATAGATCGAGATTGCTGTTAGTGGTAAGATAGTGAACTATAGTAGAGTCATCATGGCAAAATATTGATGCGCACGGTTGGGATTCAATATGTTTTCAGTCGCATGGGTTCATATTTTTGTAATAGATAGAGATCTCGAAGGGAATCAACTAAAAGTAGTAGTTTTCAAAGGATAAAATCAATATCCTCTATTAGAAAGCATCGTTCTATTCCTTATGTTTACATTACAAAAATCCAGACACAAACGTGTCACTATTTGAGTTTTGTAAAGACATCCACTCGTGACAAAGGTCCTCTGATGCCCAAATCAAAGTCCTCTATTAGAAAGCACCGTTCTATTCCAAATTAATCAAGGTAAACCTGACCGTGAACATCGAAAAAAGTAGCTTATTGCCATTCATTCCAATTGCAGGGTAATCGCCATGACTGAGGCTGGACTGTATGTACAATGGAACTCAGCGACGATTCCCAATTCCAGCGCTTGTAATCAGGTGCTGAGCAAGATCACCATCAGCTCTTCTCTCTCCCTCAGACAATGCTGGGTAGGGGTCTTGTGAGATGGGTGGCGGCATTGTGACCCAGGCATTGTTTGGTAGGGACCTTACTGTCACTTACAGCCGGTTTCTTAAACATTCGGGAA
Organism: Callinectes sapidus; assembly: GCA_020233015.1. NCBI lineage: Eukaryota > Metazoa > Arthropoda > Malacostraca > Decapoda > Portunidae > Callinectes > Callinectes sapidus. The sequence continues at coordinate 17,124,877 of CM035181.1, forward strand.
ATAAGCCTCTGATGTCGTAGGGTTGGCAAGCTTGATCAGTGATAAACAAACAAGAGGAGCGGCAAACTCAGCAACAGGACAGTACTCCTACCCTACATCTCTACATTCGTGCTCACAGTTACCTAGAGAGTGTTTTTTCCAAGACCATCAACAAGCCTCCACCACCATGAATGGTCCATACCAATGTTTTCCAAGGGAGAAGGCGGCCTCACTCTCTGATGAGCAACGCCATGATGTTAGAAATCTAACAACAAAATTCAATAGTTAACAGTAACACAAATTGCTTATAGGTTTTTTTTAGATAGGCTAGGTTACGTCTGGTTTTGGTTAGGTTTGGTTGGTTTGGCTTGGCTTGGCTTGGCTTGGCTTAGTTTTATTTGGCTTGGTTTGTTTATTTTGGGATTAGTGGAAGAATCTGGTTTTTTGATGGGGAGACGAAATTTGATGATAAACAATAAATCATGTGCATAGATATAGGGATAAATTCCTATATCCATTTTTTTTACTGCATTTATCACCAAATTTCGTATCCCTACCAGAAAACCAAACATTCTCACCCACCATTTCCCAGGCTTGTTTGGAGGAGAGGGCGATTATGATGTACTTGTAAAAATTTACCTAAATTTCTTCAAGAATTGTGAGACGGGAAACAACTGTAATTTTACCAGAATAACAAGCATGGCACGATAAGAGATATGCCTGACCTAACCAACCACCATTGGTAAGCATGATTAACCATAAAAATAAACAATCCTCCTTCAGCAAATGAAACCATTAATCGGGATTTGGAAGTCAGGGCATGCAAATTAGATAAAGAAAATAGTTTTGAGGGAACGCCCATTCATCGCTAGTGTTTACCTTTCGTTCTTATGCCTTTCTTATGGTAAAGAACTTTCTTACACTTTATTTTATGACAAATAAACACAATATACATACCATGGTGGATGTTCCAGAGAGGTACGAAGGTGTAGCCAGTTTTAGCGAGGACGAAATACATCTACTATATGCTTTCGGGAGGTGTCTGGCTTCAGAACATTTATCGCCCGAAACCCTTCGTTTTGGAGGGCTACCTTCCCGAAGTTTCAGGCAGAAGCGCGTTCAAGAAATCCAATCTTCGGGATTCTGGTTAATGTTTAGTATCCCAAATGTTTAAGAAACCGGCCGTTAGGCTGTAATATTTAAGGATTCATAAAAGAGAATTCCCTTATTACTTTTCTAAAGAATTACCAGTAAACTGATGCTATATAATCATCTCTTAGGCTATGCTGGTGCTGCTACCAGGAGGTCTGGCGGTGGGGCTCGTCACTCTCTGTTTAGAGATGATTGTCGCTGAAACCTTGAGTCGCTGAACGCCGCCCTGATCCGGAAATGTGTGTGCGTGTGTGTGTGTGTGTGTTGGGGGGGGGGGGGAGTATTTTGTGTCATACTGATATCTATGAAAATAAATGAATCATCATAAACGATTATTATTTAAACTCAGAATATGAAAGTCGGACGAATTTAGTAAAAAAAATAAGTAAATTCTAAAGATTATTTCAATTCTTTGACCTGTTTTGAAATACATAGAGTTCATATAATACTCCAAGGTGTCATATTACAACATGTCATCTTGTTTTGTGAACTGCAGCAATCCAGTCCGACAACACGCATGCGTATAAGCAATATTCCGGAAATTACTTACTATTTTTATTTGTATCTCGCACTGATAAGAGGAAACAGGAAGATATGATTTTTGTGGGCGATTTTTATTTTAATCCATCATAATTTTCTTGTGAAAAATATTACCATAACAATGAGGATAAATCAATGTAAATCTACATTATTCATGGTGCTCAACCTGTCAGTTGTACAGCCACATTATAGGGTAATATTGGCGCATGAAGTTTGGGCAAATTGACTCAAAATATGCATATTCCTAGAGAGTAACTGACACAACAACCATTGAGATCCTAGTGCTATCCAGTTATTGCTGCTACTACTGCTTTAGCTATCAATACGTACTATTGCTTCTTCTTCTTCTTCTACAACAACAGCAGCAGCAGCAGCAGCAGCAACAACAACAAGAACAACAACAACAATAATAATAACAACAACAGCAACTACTACTACTATTACTACTACTACTACTACTACTACTACTACTACTACTACTACTACTACTACTACTACCTGCCGAAAATGTAATTACTCCCAGGGAGGTCTAAGGCGCTGGAGCAGGGGGTGCTGTGAGCTTATCATCAAAACCAGTTGTGACTTCACTGAGCGTTTCCCTTTGTCTCACAACACAAGGGGGTAGTCACAGCCTGCCCTGTAAAAGACACTCTCTTCCTCCACACAAAACTACATGCACCTAGTTACACACACATCCTTCACTCAAAATTTTAGCTAAATAATATGGTGACTCCTACACCAGCTTCGGCGGGGTTCCCTCCTGGGGAGGGGACCATAAATGTTTCCAGATAGGACTGCTCTTCTGGTATCAACCCTAAGTGTTTTGACACCCCCGTCACATTATTCTCTATCAACTTCTGCAACATTCGCGGTCTTCGATCTAATTTTCAATCTGTAGACCACTACCTCTCCTCTACTAAACCTCATCTTCTTTTCCTCACTGAAACACAGGTGTCTGAGGCAACTAACAGTAACCCCTTTTCTGTTCCCTCCTACTTTCTCTATCCTCATTTTCGTTCCCAAGCTGGATGTTGCGTCTATGTTTGCAACGACTTAACTTGCTTTCGTGCCCACGCTCTTGAATCTTCTGAGTTTTCTACCATCTGGCTTCGACTTCAGAGTCCCTCTCTAACTAAAT